>APFE030493557.1:37662-72313 GCA_000404065.3 Pinus taeda | reverse complement strand
AAATATGGAGCATTGCAGCATGCAAAGTATGACATATTTGGCCTGTAAAAATGTCAATCATGAAATATGAGTAACCTGCTGCAGCAGGAGGCTAACAGGAGACACCTAGCTGCAGCAGTACTGGCCCCACAGGACCAATCTACAGAGACCCTGACTGAATTGGAGAATCATCTAGATCGTTTGACAGCATATATTCTAGAGACTAGCATAGATGATATTCCACTTAGGTTACAACGATATGTGAATGGGGTCCCAGGACCTTTTAGGAGGTTCCTTTGTAGGGTGGCCCGAGCAATGGTTTCTTATCGTGATCATCATCAGGGATAGGATGATCGCCTTTGTAGACTCATACGACATTTTATGTCTTTTTGTACTATCATTTTTTGCCGATCATAAGGTGTTTTTCAACCTATGATCGAAGATGATGTATATTTGACACACATCTATGCTATCATATATCACTATTACTGGCTATATTGTATAACATGTTATGGAATGTTTTTAAATTTACTGTTTTGATTATTGAAAATGTCTATTTAACATACAAGAAGCAACTACATCTGCTAATGTATTTAAATATCTTGGAATATGCTAATATTCAATGTAGTCAAATTCATGTTCCAAAAGATGAACTCTCAAAAATAATCTCAATAACACTGGATTTCTAATGGCATAAACCATGTTAAGCTGTAATACAACAAGTTCAAAATCTAACCTAACAATCAAACTCCGAATCCCAAATGAGATGGATTCAGATAATAACTCAATCACTTCATTATACTGTGCAATGTTATTCATTGTTTTATCGAGGCTTACCCCATGCATAGATACTAACTCGTCAGAGGGTGAATAGATACCCCAACCTACGGAAGAAATGTTCCATGTACTATGACAAGCACCATCAGCAAAACCAATGTATGTTTGAAGAGACGTCAACATCTGCAATATCAAGAGTAAAATCAAGATAAGCAGGAATAATGATAAAAGCACTCTCTAAACTAGGCATAGTTTCCTAATCTAAAACACAACAACTAGAAAGAAAATATTCTAATAACAATCTCCACACCAAAATATAAGCATAATATCTTTTCAGATAAAGCCCATTTCTGGGTTTACCCAAAGAGACACTGTCAATATGTACAAATTTCCAGCCCCTAGCTTATGGTTTGCTTGATCATATAGTAAAACTAGGTCTCCTTCCGAAAAAATACGATGTGTAACATTTCGGTCGTACTGAGCTTTTATTCGTTTTGCATGAGTCTTGATTGCTAATGCAGCATCACGTTGATTCTCATCTAGCTAAGCTAAGTACAACAAACGTTTCTTCTCTTCGGAAGTGGCTAGGAGTAATTCTATGGCTATTTGCAATGACAGAATTTCGCATTCAATGGGTAACACCGCTTCCAAACCGTAAACCAATTGAAAAGGAGTGAAACTAGTTGATGTTTTTATTGAGGTTCGATATGCCCAAAGCGCTGAAAATAACATGTTATGCCAATTCGACCGATGAATACCAATGATTCGTTGGATCATAGTGACTATAACTTTATTGATAGCTTCAACCAGACCATTAACCTGTGGGTAATATGGAGTAGAACTATCGTGACATAGGCCAAGTTGATATATCAGTTCAATCATCATGATTTTTTGAAAATGATGAGGAACACCGAATCTAGCAATTATATGATTGAAAACAAAAATTGCAGCAGTTTTTCCGTCTGTCGAAAATGTAGGCATCGCCTCGACCCACTTAGTAAAATAATCTACGGCAAGGATGATATACGCATGCCCCCCGTCCGAGTTAGGGTTACATGTAATAAAGTTGATGCCCCACTTTGCAAAAGGACCGACGACAATTATAGGGTGGAGAGGAGCAGGTGGAGCACGCTTCTTACGATCAAAAATTTGATAATTGTGGCATTTTCGGACTGCAGAGATACAATCTTTGAATAAGGATGGCCAGAAATAACCAGCACGCAATATCTTTTGGGATGTGGCATACCCAAACATATGACCACCACATGCTCCAGAGTGAAAGTCATTCATAACCTTTTCAACTTCTTCATGATTTAGACAACATCAGAAAACAGAATCTGCCCCATGACGATAGAGTGTATCTCCAATAATATTATATTGTTGGGATTGGAAACGTATTTTCCTTCGCTCATATTGTGAGATTTCAAGCCAAAAAGATTGGTTTTGGAGATAAACAATTATATCTCCATACCATGGATCAAGAGTACTGATAAGAAACAAGGATTCGTCTACAATGGGTTCTTCCGCCACAGTTTCAGAATAAGTACACAGGAAATCACACATCAGTTCCACAAAAACCAAAGATTTCTTTGCCTTGGATTTTTCAAATTCCAAGTCAAGTTACTACAGGATAACTATCCATTTGGAATACTTTCCCCTAGCAATTTCTTGGTCAAAATATACATCATAGGGTTACAGTCAGAAATTACCATGGTTTTGCGTAATAAGATGTAGTGACAAAATCTTTGGAGAGATTGAATAGCTGCCAAGGCCAATTTCTCCACATGCGAATATTTAAGCTCAGTCAGATTGAAAGTTAGACTAAGATAGTAAATCACATGTTCATTTTTGAATTCATCTTCCTAAACTAAAACCATCCCAATGGTGGAATGAGAAGCGGCGAGGTACAAAAAGTAATCCTGGTTGTAGTTGGGAGGATGTAATAACGGTGCATGGGTCAACACGTGTTTAAGTGCATCAAAAGATTTGTCAGCTATCTCATCCCAAAGGAATGGATTATTCTATTTCAACAACCTGGTAAAACCTTTCATTATCTCGACGTAGTTAGGAATGAAATGACGTAAAAATTTTGCTTTCCCTTGCAAACTTTGGAGTTGGTGAAGAGTCGAAGGAGGAGGTAATTTAACAAGAGCTTCAACCTTCGAGGGATCAACACGAATGACAGCTTTTGAAACAACAAATCCCAGTAAACGACCTGCTTCTATACAGAAAACACATTTGTGTGGATTTAGCCTAATTCGATAATGCCTACATCTCATAAAGATTTCTCATAAATGAGTGAGATGATTGGCTCTACGTAATGAATTGGGAGGTAAATCATAGAGATAAGGATGCACAATGTGCTTGATGTCATGAAATGCGTAAGACATAACCCTTTGAAAAGTTTCCCCAGCATTCTTAAATCCAAAAGGTAATTTGCAATAAGAAAATGTCTCCCATGGACAAATGAAAGCTATTTTAGGTTGATCAGCAGGAGTATGTTGATTTGATTGTAACCAGAAAAACCATCCATAAAGGAGAACATTTCACTGCCGGCACAATCGTCAATAATTTGATCGATATAGGGGGTTGGATAATTGTCTTTAGGACAATCTCTATTAATATCCCTATAATCGATACATATTATTATCGTTCCTTGCTTTTTGTTAACAGGAACAATATTCGATACCCAATCTGTTAAGGGAATTGGATAAAGGAAACCTGCTCAAAGTAGTTTCTCAACTTCAGCTTTAATAGCAGCAACCTTTCATATGACCAGGCAAACATGTCGCGAAATTCTTGAAATAGGGCTTTATAAGTTTGGATTTGATCATCCATACAGGAAGCACCTATGTGAATGTTTTCAATAATCTCGGGTTTAACTGAAATGTCAATAGGAACCGTTTGAGAGATATTTCCCAAATTTAACTCAGAATCAGGATGTCGCAATGGATTTTGTGGTTCTTTGACATAATCAGCAGTAAAAGCAGATGAAAAATCATTTTCAAAATGATCAATCTCAGGTAAAAACGAAGATCGATGATGAAGATCTTCCCATGGTAAATCATCAATAGATAAAAGTTCACGAATCTGCTCATCAGCATGAAGAGGGTCAGAAAATGTTGTTGAAGCTGAGGTTGATATTGAAAGGGATTCCCCATGGACCACATTCATTGGATCCGATTTGGTTGAACCAGAGTCAGAAAATGACTGTACAGCCTGATATGCAATTTCAAAGGGACTCAAAGGCATTGCATTACCAAATGAATCCACCTCAGAATCGGAAGGTACAATCCAAAGATCATCAAAAGCAATAGTGTTTTATGAAATCATATGAATGGTTGCAATAGAAGGCGATACGTTAGGAGGAGGAAAAGAAAAAGTTCCTAGTAAACCAAATCTTTAATCAAACCTACCCCAATATCCTTGTAAGGGATAGTTGTTTTACCGACATGTTGAATACTATCAGAAGAGGCTGGGTCAGATGAAAAATAAGACAGCTAGTCTATTGTAATGATCTTTCCATTATGAGGAAACTTCATAAGCTGAAAGACCGATGAAACAACAACAATCATAGCATAAGACAAACTCCAACCCAAGAGAGGGTTGTAATCTAGAGGGGCATCAACCACTTCCACATCTAGATTTACAGTTTTTCCTTCAACCCCTATAGGTAAATCCTGCAAAATGCCAAAAGGATGAAACCCTCGGCCATCAAAAGCCTTTAGAATCATTGGGGACTGATTGAGTATAGGAGAACCAAGCGATCTCCAACACTGGATCGACATAATACACGTAGAAGCTCGCTCATCAATCACAGTCCGAAAGCAAGGTCTGTTTTTGACTACCACTGGAATCTGGAAAGCCATTTGATGAGGTAGGCGAGGTGTACTATTCTCTAAATCAAAGATTATTAAGTTTGAATCCTGAATATCAACAACTCCTATAGCAGACAATAGTAATTTACGTTGTGTTGGGCATGATTGCAGCACCTCCAAAGCCGACATTGCTGAAGGGGAAATAGCTAAGTCTTCAACAATGTTATAATTCTGAGTAGCTCTCGCATGTGGATTGAAAGTTGACTTCCGAAGTATACCTTTAGCAGGCGGTTTGATTACTAAGTCTGGGTTAGGTTTCTCGATCTATAGTAGATCAGAACCAGAAGGAGTTGAAGTTGATGGGTTTGAATTAGAAGATTCTTCTTCTTTACCACCAACAGGATTTTTACTACCATAATCTTGCGATCGCATCGAAATCCTAACATGGGACATCATCATAATGGGTTCTTCTGAGGCATTTGAGGAAGAATCGATCATCGTACTATCTTGACTAGGAAAAGGATCCTTCAAGACATCAGGTGTTTGAGAACCTTTGATGATTTTTGAAACCTCAGCTTGATGTGGGCAGTCTCTTGTAAAATGCTCCTCGTCACAATTGAGACAAGGATAGCAAGGTTTATGTTTCTCGTCAATAGATTCATTTTTATCTGATTTCTCTTTTGATTTTTGTTTATTTTTCTTCTTCCCTTTCTTTTTGTTGCCGGATTTTGATTTGGTCGTAGATGATTCTACAACATGGATATTGACAGGAATTTTAGCAGAAGAGTCTCTTGTCGGGGAATCTAGTAAAGTTATAATAGGAGAAGAATTCTTTGAATATTTCTTCTTACTTTTGGTACTAACTAAACCAATCATACCATCAGCGGCATAAGACCCTGAAGGAGCTGCAGTTATTTGATTGTGTTTCAGAAAGTCGGGGATTTTTTCATGTAAAGTACCTGACTGCGTATAAACGAGGTCAAGGTACTGAGCCTGAGCAATTACTTGCTCTTCAGTAACAACTCCTACCTTAGCTACATCCTCAGTGATTTTAGGTAATAATGATTTAACGAACCATTCTGTTAAAATTTGATCCGGAATTAAATCTTTCACTAAATGTCGTCTACGTCACCATTCATGAATATGATCTAAAATATATGTGGATGTTGACTGTTTTAATGAAGTTAATAATTTTGTGCCATTGTCGTATCTGACAGGCAACTGAAAATGAGTTAAGAAAGAAGTGGCTAGCTGACTACAATTATAAAAAGAGCCTCGTGGTAACTCAATGTACCATTGGCGGCAAGACCAATCAGAGTGCGTTGAAAAAGACGTAAGTGAATTGAATCATCGATAGTGGAATTAGATGCACACCAGAGGTGATAATTCATCAGATGATTTGACGGATCTTCTCCTGACTTACCCTCAAACTTTGGGATATCATTGGGCAAAGTATTAGGCATTGGATGCCAATACGGAAGATAGTAAATTGGATTGTTCGTAAGTCGCGACAAATTAGATAAATCCAAAGTTGTAATAAAAGGTATCTGACGATTAGGGTCTCGAAAACCTTAGGTCACAAAACCAGCTCCAGGAGTTGAATATCCAGGATAATCTGGAATTGGATTTGCAGAAGGAATATTATATCCTCCCAGAAAACCAGGATTAACCGGATCAAACTGGGGTTGTTGAAGTTGTTGATAAGTATATCCAAGGTACGGTTGATACCAATAAATTGGGTTTTGCACGGCAGGACCAAATTGGTATTGTCCCTGGTACGGTTGATAAGTGGATTGCGGTTGACTTGTGACAACTCTACTTGGACTAGGTTGTCCTACAGGCATCTAAACAGAAGTCTGAACTGTAGGTCTTGACTGTGGTAAAGAGGCTTGAGGAGTTGATGTAGGAACAATAGAAATTGAGCTCCCAATACTCTAGAAGTAGGTGGGGTAGATTGAACAGAAGATGCAGTAGTTGTAGTAGTAGTTTGAGGTGGAGTTCGAGGTGAACTAGGCCCAGACTGATGAACTACACCAGATGTAGAAGTTTGAACAGTAGGCTGGGCAGGTTGCTGGGTTGGACCAGAAACCAAAGGTTGTCCAGTTTGACTTGATAACTGCACATTAGGTTGCAAAATTTGTTGAGTTTGAGATAGATCCCACACCATATTCATTCCGGGGTATGGACCCATAAAAGGTTGAACATATTGAGGACTATAACTAGGTAGAGCATAGGGCTGATAATTGAGAGGTACATTTCCAGCTCCTTGCACAAATGATTGACTAGAAGGCGGTTGGAAACCTTGAGTTCGGTACTAACTTTGAGGTTGATAACCTTGAGGCACGTACTGAAACTAGGGTTGACCTTGAGGTATATATTGATACTGGAGTTGACCTTGAGGTATGTACTGAGTCTGGGGTTGGCCTTGAGGTTGCCCCCCAGGCAGTAACTGACTACCTTGAGGTTGCCCCCCAGGTGGTAATTGAGTACCTTGAGGTTGCCCCCCAAATAGCAACTAACTACCTTGAGGTTGCCCTCCAGGCGGTAACTGACTACCTTGAGGTTGCAGATTTGGAATAGTACTAGACATCACAAGAATTTCTTCTACGCTCAACGCTGGAGTTCGATTATTACCAGCTGATATCTCATGTTCAATTGGTTGAGGAGATGCTCCTGGAAAAGTACCAGTGAGTGACTGATACCCAGAAGGAATAGAAGGACAACCATATAAAAATCTTTCCGATGTTTGGGAAAACATGGATGACCGTTTCGACATATTCAAAGGAGGATAATAACCTTTGGGCATAGGATGAAAAGGAATTCGAGGTGGCAAAAAACTAAGACCCGGGTTTTCTAAAAAATTCGTCAATGATACGTACCAAGCATCACTCTTAAAAGGACTGTAGAAAATTGATTCACGCTCCCTAAGTTTTAAAGTCGGTTGATTTTCAAGGAGAGTTGTATCTTTGTTCGGACTAATAAGTTCTTCGATACAAATGAGCCCAGAAGGAAGATTTTGGGTAATGATACTTCCTACCCTTGGTGAACCAGGACCATTAGAAGTTGAAGAAGCAAATCCTAAAGATGGAGTGGCAACAGGTTTAGCTTCAGGCTTAGAAATTTCAGGTTCTTCAATTAATTCACTAGTAGGAGAAATACTACCAGTAACTTCACAAAATGAAATTGGTTCAGAAAAATATTCTGTTGCTTGACTTGATAACCAAGATGAACAATTAAATATGACTCTCCGGCTTCCGGTGACCCAACTCTACTATCACTAGGTGATACAAGAGCTCGTAGCCCTTCAAGCTGGCTTGGTGTATACTCGGGAGGTTGCCCCTAAAGTCTACAGGATTGTCTTGGTAATTCAACCACGATTAAATATTTAATTAATTCACACACAAACAAAGAAAATCTCAATAAAACCACCTAGAGTCTCTAAAGAACCAAAGAATTGAATCACACGCCTTAAAAATGTAAGAGTTCAAACCACACACAAACAGTAACTTTCCGTACCAAAAACACTAGTTGGTGATGAAATCCAATGTTGCAGAATTCAATACAGAAAGGGTGGTTGGAACAATTACCCCGACAACCTACTTAATGAAACAGACTGGCACAAGTTTCTTCACAAAACCGTCTCGAGTGAAGAGAACCCCCTAGAGAGTCCAAGTGAGTTTAGTCGACATCTGCTCCAGGTACAGTGAGACCCGTCCTTCACCATTACCTTAGGAAAGAATCTTAAGTTTATGGACACTAAGTTTACCAACAGTAACAAATGCAATTGGGGGAAAAGTCTATGATCTGATCTACACGCAAGGGTAGAGTAACAAAGCTCAATCCCCTTGAAGGATCCTCAACATGATCAATCCAGGGTTTACCAACAAGTGACCCCAGGCTCCTCGACAATGGTTAATCCAAGGTTTACCATTTATAATACGCAAAAATCTTCTATCTTTCCCAATGAGACAGACTTGATTGTCTCAAAGGTTCAGACATGATCTCATGATTGACTCCTTTAAGAGGAGCTTTCCAGATTATATCAATTACAATTGGATTTATTTCCTTCCGCAAGATATAGCTAGTTTTTTTTAACTATCTTGGAGAGTTAATTACTCCCTACTCTAAGATACTAGCCTAAGCTATATTGGTGATAAGAGCCCTAGAAATAAAAATATTGCTAGATCAATTTTAATTAAGCGTTACTTTTATGGGTTGCTTCTTAAGTCAATAGGTATGGAGATGAAACTTTAATGGTGTGAAGACTCCACTCCAAAAACACTAAAAAAATCCACCTAAAATGATAAACAATTCGTTTTTCCTTCAATGAATTTCTAGCTAAAAGAAAGAGTTGAGAATGAAATTCTTTGAAAAACAAATCTTTCTTTCAACATGTAAATGAAAAAAAAATATTTTTGTCTTTTTCAATAAACTCAAAACAAGACTACTAATTATGCTCACAAAAAAAAAAAAAATCCCTTTTCTTTTTCAGCACTCAAAACTACAGAAAACAATTCTTTCAAAAGAGATTCTACGATTTCTAGAAAACACTCAAAACTATAAAAACTAATCTTGAGATTTAAAAAATTCTAAAAACCTAATTGATAAAAGCTTCAAATATTTTTGAGGATTTTTTACTTAGTTATTAAGTAAACTAAGGATTAATTCGTTCAGAATAACAAATCAATCAAAAAACACCCAGCTATGTTTTCTTTTATAAAAATGAAATTGAAAACTTATGACCAAGTTCATTCAAATATTTCCAAAGAGAGACGAAATCTATTTCTCACCAAGGGTAGAATTCACAAACCAGCCAAACTCATCAAGAAGACAAAGAGACACCAGGGTGATCTAAGGTTTCTTAGGCTTCTAATCTTTGAGTCACTACAGAGACCGAGTCAAAACCAATCCAGGGATGCAAAACTTCTAGAAAATCATCTAAAACAAAAACACTAATGGAACTTATTGACAAGATATTTTTGATAGGACACATGCAGATCTGGGCAGAGACTAAAAGCTATAAATAAAACCTAAACTTAACTGGATGAAAACATTTTAGGTTTTTCAAAAATTTTGATAGGGTCCACAAGCTTCCAGTAGAACTAGATGCGGTACCGCTCTGTGCACTAAAGGAACAGTGCGGAGATGTCCGCATTGTCTTGTAAAAAGAAAGTGTGGTCCTTTTGAAAATTTCAAAAAAACAAAAAATAATCCAGATCCTAAAAACTACCCAATTCCAAACACATCAAGCAAAAAACTAGAAACAAGAACAAGTTTCTCAAGTCAAAGACAAAGGAAAAACAAAAAACCAAATTCAGTTCCCCAACGGAGTTTCCAATTTGTTGGCCGGATAAATTGATCTTGCAGACAAGGCTGATCTCCCTAGTATCAACAGATATCTAGCAACAAGCAGGACAAGAAAATCTACCTTTCTCTAAACATATTGCGATTCATTAATAAAAACTATAGAGGTGTTTAGACCCTACCTTAAGTCCAATGCTAGTTTGTGGCAACCATGCTTCATCCATCCAAAAGAGTTTCCTTTTGAGAACCTGCAATCACAAACAAGCACACATCAAATAACACCTGCATAGCTAATATAATAAATCATGTTCATTATGGTGATCAAGGAATCCATAAAATAAATCATAAAACACAGCTTATTGAGAAAAATAAACTTGATTGTCTTAACTTTGAAATAGAAGAACTTTACAGCCTTTGGTGCCTTGATGCTGTACAAGCTCTTCCCAGGGTCCAAAATAGGAATCTCCTCTACTTTGACAAGCCTCACACTCTTCCAAATGAGATCAAGAGGTATATAATCTTTCCTCACAAAAGCTCAATTAGGAAGACTAAGTTCCAGTAGCATTTCACCTCAAAAATATTCAGCGTTTTAACCTCTTCAGTAACCAGCCCAATGCTTCATTTTATAGTGCAAAGGAAGGAGGTGGCAGGTCCACCTATGAAGGGATAGAGTCCTCCTTCAAAGGAATAAGCTCCTCACATCAAGGGGTTAGCTCCTTAAGGTATGGGATGCATGAACCTTTAAGGAGCGAACTTGCCACCTCAAGATTCCTTCCAGAAGCTTCCAGAAATGACTCAAAGTGAGTTTTTGAGAATATACTTGCACCTTTTTAACTTTTACAGGGGTCCGCACCCATAACACGGAGACAGAGCAGTTCGTGCGCAAGGGACATGACCATTAGGTGCGGTACCTCAGGCAATGCTAAGAGAAAGTGCGGAACCAGAGTTTAGAGACTTTTAAGGGCTTTCTCTTATTTTCAAGGCTTTATATGAAGAACTGGGGCTTAAGATTTGCAAAGGAGGAAAGTATGAGTGGTGGTAGACTCACACAGATTGCAGAATGTTAAGGTGACAATTTTTTTGCAAAAACTATCAACTACAGAGGCAAAATACATGGCAGCCACTCATGCAAGCAAGGAAGTAGTTTGGCTGTAGAGATTTTGTTCAAGTATGGGGTTAGTACAAGGAGCTATAAGGATCGATTGTGACAGCCGAAGTGCAATTTTCTTGGCAAGGAAACCTGCATATCATTCAAAGACAAAGCGTATTGATGTTCAGTATCACTTTGTGAAGGATATGATAGAAGACAAAAAGGTGTTGCTGGTAAAGGTGGACACTTTGAAGAATACTACAGATGCATTGAAAAAATATGTTATCTCTGACAAGTTCTCTTGGTGTAGAGAAACAATGGGCATTGCAAGGGTAGATAAATGACTAAGCTCTCTTGTGGCCCTGTGTGGAAAGAAAACAACAAGTGGGAGAATGTTGGGTTGTGTTATATTCTTTCCACGACTAGCCCATGTAGTTAACCCGGGCTTTAGAGAGGGGGCGGAACCCACCCTTCATTACACCGATTGTGTAGTGGGGGGCTTACAAGGTGTTTGATGGGTGCAGGTAACCCCCCTCGATGGGGTTCGGGGTAGTGCCCCATAAAATTTTGTTTTTCGGTCCATGGTATTGGATGCTCGGCATGTATAAATATGTATTGTAACATTGAAAGGAACATAATGAAAAATCAAGTTGGTAGTCTCGATTTTTGGATCCAGGGGAAAATCTCTGTGTATAGGTTTTTTATGTGTTATGCTCTCGCATTGTTTATTTTCTATGTTTTAGAATTCGTATGCAGGGAATTTTTGTACGGGGTTAAAAAATACATATCTGTATTCTGAGTGAGAAAGAGAGATGAGATTATGTGAGAACGAAGAGGGAATTACACCGGATTTAGGTTGTATCTCTTCAGTTAGCTGGATAATATAAAAGAAAGGATTGGCTATTTCTCCATGAACGTAGCCCAAATTGGGTGAACCATGTATATCAGTGTCTCTCTTGTTTTAGGTGTTTTCTGTGTTTGTATTTCTGCAATATATTTTATGTGGTCCATTGCTCTGTAATATATAATTTTCTAAACAGAAAATTACATAACAATGTCTTCCACAAGTCTTGAACTCGAAATTGACTAGTGTTTTTACAGTACAAATTTGAATCCTAATGAGGCTCTAGGCCTCTTTATTTATACAACTGAAGTATCCAATGACTTCCTTAAATCTACAGACGCTCGGCTCCCAAACTCGAGATAAACTAGCTCTTTAACTGTCACTTGCTCAACTACCTTTTGATCTCCATGAATTGGCTCCTTGTACTCCGAGCTAGTGTGATTGATGGAGGAATATTCAAATGAGGGAGGATTAAATGAGGAGGATATGCCTCCTACAATCTCTCCTCCTTGTTTCATTCGAGTTTCAACCCTCAATTAGCCAACATTCCATGATTTTCTCTCACAAACCTGCAATCAATGCACATTGTCCACTAGGCATAATATCTCACTTTGACTCATCTCACTAAACAAAAATTGTCAGAAGAGTTGATTTGACTAAGCTAGGAGGTGGATTAAGGTCCATATAGTTACCCAATGATGAGGCTCATCATCATCCCCCTACTGAAAATGTTTCTCATTCTCTGAGCAACTCAATCAATATCCATATCTTTCATTTCTCTAGTGGGCTCTGTGAAATCCCATGCTTTCGTTGTAGTTTCCTCTTCCTATGCATAGAATCCTACCTTCCTTTCTATTTCCTCCCACTGCTTTCTTTCTTCCTCTTCCTTCCTTCCTTCTAACATCCTTAAGAGAAGTGGTGGATTGAGTCTCAAGGTTGTCCAATTGACTTTGAGTCTTTGGAGAGCTTGCTTGCACATGGGTGTCCTGTTCAATGCTTCTCCCATTCTTTGAGGAGAATGGTACTCTTTGATTTTCAAACTATAGGGAAAAGTATTCCATCTCCTTTGGTAATCTTGCATGATGTCATCCCCTAACAACCTAAAGATATCCAAAAAGTATGTAATTGCTTTCTCTTTGGAAGCAAGGTATCTAGGTGCAAGGTGAGGGTCATTTGCAATCAAGTTATGTGTGATGATGACAACAATTGGATTAGATTGCTCAGATCTTATCATCAGATGCTATGTTTCTTCCCTTGCCATTATTTTCTTCATTTCAGCAGCCCTTGCTTCCCTCATGGTTCATCCATGATTCCAAAGCCATCAACTCTAAGTCCCCTAGTTTTGAATTAGGGTCCCACACATTCAAATCTGTCAAGGCTAAGTTATGTAGGTATAACTCGGACATCTTATCCCTATCCTCCAATGTGCTTTGATCACAAAGATCAATGAACTATATACAATACTAGAATGTCATAGTTCCGCTCTGTGCTAGAGTCTTGATTTGAAAATGTAGCCATTGTTCCTTAAGGTATGATGCATAGGACTTAGCTGGAATCATGCACTGGATTTCCTCTAAGGATAAACTGACCATGGATGCCAATTTATTCTTTCTTTCTTGTAGCTATCCTTTTAACCATGCATTTTCTGCCTCCAACTGGCTTTCATTATTTCTTCTCTGTCCCTCAGGCTGGTCAGTTCTCTACCCATCTCTTTAACGTTTTCCTCCATGTGACCTATGTCCTCCACCCCTTTTGATTTGGCAATCCACATCCATCTATGTGTTATTTCCCTTTCTTTCTCAAGCTCAAAGAATAATGGGATGGAAGTTTTTTGTGGATTAATGAGCCTACCCCCTTAAATAAACTTGTAGTAGGAATCAAGGTTAGGTTGAGGACTAGGTTCCCTCAGCTTTGGATCCTCCTTCTTTGTTTCTTGCTACATACTCCCTTATTTCTCCAATTTCTGAGTTTCTTGTAGGTTTAGCAGATTTTCCTGTAGGATTTCCTCTCCTCCCTGTAGTCCTTCTGTGTATCCTGGTAGGATTCCTTTTCCTTTGTATGAGGCAGATCTAGTGACATGCCTTCTATATAAGTGATAGGAGACTTGGGTGAGGCTTGTCCTGATGATCCTTCTCCTTGAGTTTTCAGAAGATAAACCATCTTCTCTTGCTATTTGGGTGAGTCTTCAATACAAATAGGAACCTTCGTGGGTGTTTGAGGTTTTCCCTACCTTATTATTGTAATTTTTCTTGTCCTGAAGTACAATGGAGTTTGTCTCTATCTTTTCGCTTTATGTTTGATAGGGGTACTAAGGGCACTGAGGACAATTGTTGCTTCTTTCTCAGTGGGTTCTGGAGATACCATGGGTGATTCCTCCTTGTATTTTTCCTCCTCTTTTCCATTTCCCCTCTCATCTTTGTCTTTCTCCTCTTCTTCTCCCTCTAGTTCCTCACTCTGTTCATCAATTTCCTCCTTTGCATCTTCTTTTGTCTCTTCACCACTTTCCTTCTCTTTTTCTTCCTCATCTTCCTCATCTATTTCCTCTTCAGCCCTCTCTGTTTCTTCTTCCTCTTTTTGATTTTCTTCTTCATTACCCTCAGTTTCTTCTTCATCCCTTTCATTGGTAGTGGGGCTCTTGTCATATTCAAGTGCTTTTATATCTCCCTTTATCTGCATGTCTCTGAAAGTTTCCGATGTGATAGGGATTCTGAGGTTTTGGAAGGAATCTTTTATGATAAGTCTAATTAACCCATGATGGGCTAGCTATTGATTGTTTCCTTCCAACACCTTCATGCTCATATCTATCACTGGTTGAAGAAGGAAGTAGGGGATGCTAAGTCTGTTTTGAGGAGGTGTGTTTGCTCCAAACCAAATTATTGAAGAAGCCTAAAGTGGTATCCATATACCACATTGTACCTACCTTCAAATGAGATATGCTTTATAAGGTGGTAGCTAATTTCATTCCAAGGATAGGGTAGGATTGCTCTTCTCACTCCATTTTTGTCTTACATGGCTATGGAGTACTAAAGAAGGTATGTTTTTGGTGATTATTTTAGCTTCTTTTCATTAAAACTTACAAACTTCTTTCATCATGAACTACGTAGATAATAAGGAATTGTGACAAAATTTGTAAGATTAATATGCAAAATGAAAACACTGACAATTGTCATTTTCTTATGCAGGAAGAAGGAAAAACGAAAGATTGTCATTCCAAAGGAAAGGACGAAGCCAGATTAACCATTGTCCCTTTGGTTCCCACACACAAACAAGGCAAACCAAATCAAAGTGTATCAGCCAGAGAAAGGAAGTGGAGATATCGTCTTGGTGCAAGAAAGTAAAGGGATAACTGAGAGTCAACAACTTGGTGAATCCCTCAAGATCCTTTGATCCTGAGAGATCGCTGCTTTAACTATTTTTTGCACCTAGACATCTCCATCTTTGCCATTATAAAAAGGGACAACACCATTCGCTTTAGGGAGTCTATTATGTTTTTATGCAATTTCTCTTAGAGTTGAGACTTTGATCATCGACTCTCATTGAGAAGTGATCTACTGTAATTCCGTTTTATGCATTAATACAAACTTGGTTTCTATTTCGTCTCTGATCCTGGAATAACTTCAAGCGGTGTACCCCTAGAGGCTAAGGGCCCAGCCCTGGAGGAACACTTGCTCCTGTACTATTACCTATTGGTTTATGTGTGGTTTTCTCATCATCTTTATTCGGTAATCTGATATGTTTTATTATTTTACTTCACAGCTTTGTTATGTGTGATTTGTTAAATGATATCATTTCTTGAGACTGAGACATCATAATTCTACAACGCATTGCTGTTTCTTTCAATACTGATATTGCTGGTCTTTACAGAATACTGTTGCTGTTCCATTACAGAGTATCTGTGTTGTAACACTTGACCACTGGTATTACTAAATTCATATTAGAGATTATATTTCCTTACGATTGATTGAAACGATGAACATTGCTGTTCCATTTCGAAATGCAAACATATTATTTATAACTAATATTTGAAATTGAATTACCAAGAACGAATTACTATTAAGGTGTGTCGTGTGTTAAGTTACTATTTGATTTTCAGCGTTGTTCCATATTCCATCACTAATCAGTGTTGTTCTATTTCTGTGTGTCGTTAGATTCATCCTTAAAGATAGAGGATTTCCATTTGATTTTCGTAGGGTATGATTGTTTGCATTTATTCTTGTAGACTAAGGTGTTGTTGCTTATTACGTTCAGTTGATGTTACAATTTGCTAGTCACTGTTCCATTCCTTATTTCTTGTTCCATTTCCTGTTGTTTGCATTATTATTGTTTTGGTGTGCAGAACGATCTAAGACTGTAGTGGGCATTGACATTTGCTGTCCAGACCCCCAGATCAACGATCGGTTCTTCGATTACTTTTGGACATCAGTTTCTAAAGGGATGAGTTATTGTCACTGGACCCTTGACTGATATAGTGTTTATCTTTCCAAGAGAATGGTTTAGGCTTTAAGGTCTTTTGCTGTAAGTAGATTTTCTTTCCAGCATCTGTTTACTCTTGTATTTTCTTGAGCACTATACTACTAGTATTACTCTGGAAAATGTGAGCCTCAAACTGAGAAACTCTTTGAAATAACAAAACGTTCCTGGATTGACAAATTAATGTGAGGTAATTAGAGGTGAAAGAGACCCTTCTTACGACTCCACATTTTGGCATCGTTGCCAGGGAAAGAGTGTAGCCATTTATCTTTTTTTTCAGAGTAGTGTAAGAGCCTACTAAGGGAAGAATTGGGTTTTAAAAACGGAAGGTAAGAACCTACGTGTGGAGCATGTAACAACCCTGCTCCTCTGCTCGCTTTCCTGCAGATTTGCTGTTGTTTTGTGTAGGTAGAACCTAGCACTTGATTTGTGTGCATGACTAAGCAGAAAAAGGCAGAAAAGAATTTCAAACCTCTACCCAAGCCCTAAAAAGCTAAGGGGTCGGTGACCCTTGGCTGATCAACTTTTATAGACGAAATATTTAAGAAAGTAGAATCTCAGCCTTCAGTAGGACCAAGAAAATTTGTTCCGAGACAACCTACTAGTTCCCTTCAGGCCACAGGATCACCATTTGTAGCCTTTGTTGAGGTGCATAGTCAAAATGAAGATCAGGATTTTCAAGAAATTGAAAATTCCAGTCCAGAACTATTGCAAGAAGGGAATTTCAGCAACCTTTGTGAAGGAAGAGGAGAGACAGGAGAAACTGAGGAACCAAGGTCTCCTCTTGGGACAATTCAGCCATTGAGCAACCCAGATAAGGGGAGTGCTGCAAAAATCATTTTTTAAGAAACTCAATCCCCTCAGACATTAGGTACTCTCATTATCCCAGATAAAGGAAACACCATTAAAACCATTCCTATAAAAGCCATTCCCTCTCAACCTAGGAATACCCTCCTCGATATCCCAGAAGGTTATTGGCATATATTCGATCAAATGGCCCAGAATCAGCCTAACACCCAAACCTATACTCTGCAATACCATATTGTGGATACTGCAGCAAATGCACCTATGAAGGCAATTCCCCTTCAGCATATCCCTACATTCCACAGTCTTACATCAGAGGATCTGGATGCATTCCTATTTGAGTTTGATGTGTTGTGCAGGGGATATGACTATACCACCGATCCCCAAAAACTGAAATTATTTCTTTCTACATTAAAAGGAGCTGCTTTGAGGTGGTTCATGGGATTAGGTGGTGGTGTTATAAATAACTGGGATCAAATGAAATAATCTTTTCTAAAAAAATATCAGGACTATTGCAGGTCTAGGGAACTAAAAGACAAAATATTTCAGATGGTAGCTAGACTAAATGAAACATTAGAGGAGTATGTGGAATGTTTTCAATATAATCTTCAAAGATCTCCTTATGCATCAATACCTTTTCCTAATAATGTGTTAAAAACAACCTTAATTAGGGGAATGAAAGAACAATGGATTGAAACATTAAACATTATGGGAAAATGAGATATTTATCAGGGAAATTTTGCTGACATTATTAATTTATGTATCAGGAGCTCGAGAGGCAGCACAAGACTAAAACCGGAAGAGCATGATCGGTTTGTGAGAGATAATAGAATTTCGACAGAAGGAGTAACGCATGCATAAATTGGAAATTTATTGGAAAATTTTAGAACTGATATACTAGGGACACTAACAACACAATTTGATATTATGCAGGCCAAGTAAAAGCAAGTGGAGGCAGAATAGAATTTGGAAATTTTTTGTCCCCGATGCAGAAAGAAACATAGTCATAAGGAGTGTCCACTAGATGTAGTCCAAACATGCACCATCTACACAAAGACCACCTTACGGAAAGCTATCCCTCACTTCCTGGATTAAAAGAAGTATACAAGGAAGCAGAAGAAGAGCCAGAATCAGTGTATCTGCTCAATCAGCGCCGCTAGTGGCAACCACAACAATCTGGTATGTTTTCGGACCCGACTTCTTCTTTTCAACCTCCATAGTATAATGTTCAACAATATAGTATGTGGAAAAATAAACCTCAACCCCCCTTCCCAAATTGGTCACCACAATCATTTCGTTCATCAAACCTGTGGCTGAACCAAGCAAGTCAATCAAATTGGCCGAATTTTCCCTATGCCCTACCATATTGGCAAAGTAACATACACCCTCCACAATGGACCCCTTCGACTTCACAAAATCAAGCCTGGCAGACAAACTGGCAAGGATCGATGCATCAGCCAGTAGGGACCATTCCACTCCCTCAACCTACACTGCTAGTGTTACAACAAAACCCCCAGACTAACCTGAGACCGCAGCTCCCAGCCCAACCCAACCCTAATCCAAATAATAGACCAGTCCAATCTGTCAAAATAGTAGAAATGACGGAAATAGGAGCTGATCTGAGGGAGTGCAATGATCTTCAGCTAAGATCTGGGCGTATTGTTGAAACAGAGGGAGATAAGATAGTTCATGTTGAAAATCAGTTACCTAGAGAACAATCCCCACAAGAAGAAGATGCGAATGAACAACAAATTCATAATCAAGTAACCACATCATCTCCTCCATTCCCAGAATGATTAATAATACCTCGACCTACGCAATATCCTGATTTTTACATTCTGGGAGAATTAAAAAACTTTTACATAAAAATTCCATTCCTCCAAGCCATTCAAGACATCCCGATATATGCAAAGACTATCAAAGAATTATGTGTAAAGAAACCAAGGAGGATTATAACAAATAATCTAAGAGTCCAAGTAATTGGTACTCTATCTGACTTATTATCAGGGAAAGAAACACCCATTAAATACGAAGACCCAGGAAATCCAATAGTAACCATACAAATTTATGGTCACACCTTCTCTAATGCCTTAGTTGACCTAGGAGCTGCAATTAATATCTTAACAACTACTACTTGCCAAAATCTAGGCATTACATCTATAGAACCCACCTCTACCTTACTAGAACTGGCTAACCGATCTGTGGTTAGGCCAAAAGGCACATTACATGATTTCATGGTATCTGTTGACTCCCGGGAATATCCTACCGATTTCCTGATAATAAATCCCAAAAACCGACTTGATGGACATCGATTGATTTTGGGTAGACCTTGGCTTGCAACTACCGACGCTTATATTAGCTGCCGACAAGGCAATATGACCATAACTAGAGGGGAAAATATCAAGAATTTAGCTTTATATCCTCTAGCACAGCCAAGTGTCTCAATAATGAAAACTAATAGGCACCTTGTATCATACTTTACTGATAACATTAGATCTCCATTAACTATACAAGAGGCACTTGATTTCAAAGACCAAACAGAAGATGATGGCATTAATAATTTTGTCAATCAGACTGAACTCAGATCCCACACACAATGTCACATGATAGAGGCAGCATTTGATAACTAATTAGAAGAAGATCCTCTTAAGGAAACACACAACCAAACAATACCTATTACCTCTGTTGTAAATAGAAAAATTGTGGAAATTGAACCGGGAAAGACCTTAAACATTAATGCCAACCTCACCTCTGAACAAGAAAGGAAGCTCATCCAATTATTAAGGAGATATAAAGAAGCATTTGCATGGGACTACCCTGATATGGAAGGAATTGATCCCCAATTATGTACACACCACATTTACATAGAAAAAGATGCGAGACCTATTCGCGAGCCTCAAAGGAGACTTAATCTTCATCTAAAAGATGTGGTAAAAGCTGAACTTCAAAAACTTTTAGATGTCAATTTCATCTATCCTATCTCCGATAGTAAATGGGTCTCTCCACTTGTGGTGGTACCAAAAAAGAATGGGAAGTGGAGAATTTGTGTGGACTACAGAGAGCTAAAGAAAGCAACACAAAAGGACCACTTCCCTCTCCCATTTATCGACCAAGTATTAGACACTTTGGTAGGAAATAAATTCTTTTCCTTCCTAGATGGTTTCAGTGGATATAATCAGATCTAGATTGCTCCTGAAGACCAAGACAAAACCACTTTTACTTGTCCTTGGGGAACATTTGCTTACAGAGTTCTACCTTTTGGCTTATGCAATGCTCCTTCCACATTCCAAAGAGCTATCCTCAGTATTTTTGTAGACTTAATTAACAAAGGACTTGAAGTATATATCAATGATTTTACACCATACAGAGACGCGTTTGATCCAGCATTGGGCACACTGGAAAAAGTCCTACAACGTTGCATTGCTACCAGGCTTTGTTTAAGTCACGAAAAATGCTATATGATGATGATTGAAGGACTTATCCTACAGCATTACATTTCAGCAGCTAGCATTCAGGTAGAACGAGCCAAAATACAAATAATTTTTCTTATTCCTACTCGTACCACTCAAACGGAGGTATGTAGTTTTCTTGGATTTTCTGGTTATTATAGGAGGTTTATAGAACATTTTTCACATATTTTTGCACCTCTGTATGCACTAACAGGGAACGTTGACTTTCTTTGGACAGAAAAATGTGAACGTGCTTTCTAGGATCTGAAGAAGCTTGTTTCCACAGCCCCGGTCCTTTGAGGACCAAATTGGGATTTGTCATTTCATATATCATCAGATGCCTCAGATACAGCCATTGGAGTAGTCCTTGGGCAAGAAGAGGATAAAAAACCATATGCAATTTATTTCATTAGCAAAAAAATTTCCCCTGCTGAATTGAATTATACTATCACTGAAAAAGAATTTCTAGTTGTAATACATGCTATAAATAAGTTTAGGCATTACATTATTGGATATCCTGTTATCTTGTATACAGATCATTCTGCCATAAAATATTTAGCAAATAAGCCTATCACAAATGGTAGAATAACCAGATGGCTGATTTTATTTCAGGAATTTGATATTACAATCAAGGATCGACTTGGAAAAGAAAATCCTGTAGCTGACTTTCTCTCGCAAATGCCAAAGCCAATTGACACAGCAGTAGTTGAGTATCAATTTCCAGATGAGCATTTGTTTGTTGTTGCTGTTAAAACGCCCTGGTATGTTGATCTAGCCAATTACCTAGCAGTAGGTAAATTACCAAAACATCTAACCCCTAATGAGCGAAAACAGATTGTTCAGCAGACTACTCAATTTTCCTGGATTGGGGGCTACCTATTTCACATAGGAGCAGATATGCACATCAGGAGATGTGTCCAGGAGGATGAAATCTTTGAAATTTTAAAAGCCTGCCATGACAGACCATATGGCAGACACTTTGATGGTAAGAGGACAGGGCATAAGGTGCTGCAAACATGGTATTATTGGCTCACAATTTTTAAATATGCAAAAACAATTCGTCCAAGCCTGTGACAGTTGCCAGAGAGCAGGCCGCCCTAGTCAGTCTGATGAAATTCCCCTCAACCCACAGCTAGTCATTAAACCATTGGACCAATTAACCCATCCTCGAACCAGAAAACATATATTTTGGTGGCAACAGAATATGTCACCAAATGGGTTGAAGCAGAGGCATTTCCGAGAGCTACTGAGGATTCTATCATATAATTCCTGTTTCATATATTTGTGCGTTATGGCCTTCCAAGAGATATAATTACAGACGGTGGACCACAGTTTGCTAGTAAGAAAATAGCTGCAACACTCAAAAACTATCATATCCAGCATAAAATCACTACTCCATACCACCAGCAAGAAAATGGTCAGGTAGAAAGCAGCAATAAAATAGTAGAAGCAATCCTAACAAAAACCATTGCCTCACACAGACGAGATTGGGCTGCATGACTACTAGAAGCCTTGTGGGCTTACAGAACAACATGGAGAAGCACCACCGGCTACTCACCTTATCAATTAGTATTTGGAAAGCAACCCATATTTCCCATAGAATTTGAAATCCAAACATTGAGAACAACACAAGAAGTCTTCTTAGATTTAACCAAGGCACAGATTAATCGATTACAGCAGATCAATGAGCTGGATGAAATCAGGCTCTCTGCACTTCAAAATACTGCACTGATTCAATAGTAGTGAGCTAAATGGCATGATGCTCTCATAAAAAATAAAGTCTTCCATGAAGGAGACTAGGCACTTTTGTACGATTCCAAATTCCAGGACTTTCCTGGGAAACTTCAAACCCATTGGCTTGGGCCATACAAAATCTAGAAGGTACATGACAATGGAACCCTTACTCTAACCACTATTGACGGTTCTGGATATGATTTTAAGGCAAATAGCCACCAAGTTCTACTTTATCGCAAACCTCTCACTCGGGAGTCCTTCTGTCAACAATTACACGAAGATTCTGATATGGAAATTTTGGGGGAGGGAGATAAATCTTCCTCACCTGTGATTCATTAAATGATTTATCTCTTTTTACACTTTGTACATATTCTTGTATCAGCATTTTGTTGTTACTATTTTTTGTTGTTATTCCTTTTCTCAAAGGGACAACATTTTCGTCGGCATTATGGTTGCTTGCTATTCCTTTTCCAAAGGAACAACATTTTTAATTCTCTTGTTGTTCCTTTTCCAAAGGAACAACACTTTTTCTTTCTATTGTTCCTTTTCCAAAGGAACATCATTTTTGCTTTTTGTTGTTTCTTTTCCAAAGGAACAACACTTCTGATTTTTGTTGTTCTTTTTTCAAAGGAACAAAATTTGTGATTTCTATTGTTCCTTTTCCAAAGGAACAACACTTCTGATAAAGGAACAACACTTTTGATTTTTGTCGTTCCTTTTCCAAAATGAACGACATTTGTGTTTTCTGTTGTTCCTTTTCCAAAGGAACAACACCTCCGATTTCTGCTATTCCTTTTCCAAAGGAACAACACTTTTGATTTTTGTTGTTCCTTTTCCAAAAGGAACGGCATTTTGGCGTTTGTGATTTCTGTTGTTCCTTTTTCAAAGGAGAAACATTTTTTATTTTCGTTGTTCCTTTTCCAAAAGGAACGACATATGTGTTTTCTGTTGTTCCTTTTCCAAAGGGGCAACATTTTCGATTTTTGTTGTTCCTTTTTCAAAAGGAACACCACTTGTATTCTTTTTCTCATTCCCTTTTGCAATAACAACATCCTCGTATTCCTTTTTGCTTTCCTTGTTGTTCTAACTTAAGGATGCCTACTGTTCCTGCTATTTCAAGCCATTTGGAACACATCTATGCACTTATGCAATGGATACAAAATCACAACATACTAAAATCAGTAAACTATAAAATCGCTATTTTTATAGGAGATTGCTCTGAATTGGTAAGAGGAAAGAGGGAAGGACAAACTTACCCATTATCTCTGCTATCATTAATCAGCTAATTCTGATCTGATTGGTTATCTTTATCATGTTGGTTCCTTTTAAATTTTCACAAATTTCTTTGATTATTATTTAGGAATAAGAACAAAGGGTTTATATGTTCCTATTGAGATGTTAAGACTTCTTCCACCATTCCTACTCTTAAGGAGTGTTGAACCATCCTTTGTGTATAAAGAGGAAAGTATCTTATGAAAGAAAAAAGAAAAAAGTAAGCGAAAAATGATGATTTAATAAGTTGTCAAATGCAAGATAGGGGGTGTCATTAAGAGCCAGCCTACCATGATCATGAGGAAGAAAGTGAAGTGGCAATCCCACTATGGCTACCACACCAGGGACATGGTCCAAAAGGTACATCAAAATAAAGAGCCCTTGGAACAGGAGGTCTCATCATGAGCTGGCCTGCCGACCTTTCACTCCTTCCTCGTGAATGGCACTATGACAAACTGGTCACCAAGCCAGCATAATGGCCTACATTTTGACATCACATAACATTTCTAAGCATACACAAAGGACCATGGTTCCATGGGTGAAACAAACAACTCTGCCAAGGTTATGGACACCTGTCGGGAGCAGAGCTCTATTAATGGTATTGAAGTCACACTACTTACACCAATAGGTAATTATTAACATCCTTCTGTTTCTTATACCTTAGTAATAAATCACATAAGAAGTATGTATATTATTTCCCAAACCATTAAAATACATGCAAATCTATTATTACCAATCATGATAGAAAAAGTGACAATGACCGCATGAAACTCTGTGTGCACGGTAGCTGTCCTATCCTCCCAACCTCGCATCATATCACAGCAATCTCTTACTTGTTAAGCGATCCGAGTATGCCCCTCGATTTCAGTAACCCACTATTTTTTTATAAACATGGCATGCTACCATACGCTATTCCTTTATCACTCTGATCTAGGGCAGATCGGCATGCCACTCCTGTATTTGACGGCCAGGGACAAGCTATCACATTGCGGGGGGGAGGTTAACCTCATTATTTGTTGGTTTACGTGTTAGATCACTATTCGGGAAATTGTGTACCTAGGAATAGCACGGCTCAACGGTATACTATTTTTTTTTAATTTTTGCATGGCTTGATGTTCCTAAGCCATTTTCGTAGTATGCTCTGCGGCATTAGTAAGGTCCTTTATATTTTGAGCAAGTCTTACGTTTGTTAAGTTTCTCTGTGTTTTAACAGCTTGAACAGCTTGTTGTTCCATTGCTGTTTCTGAGAGTTTACAGGGAAATCAAAAACATGGGAGGAAGATCAATTCGGAGAGAACCACAGGGACTGACAGTCTCTGCTGCTGCATGGGAAAGTCTGGCAGGAGCAGGTTGGATAACTTATCTCGAATAGTTGCAGGAGTCCAATGAGACGGTAGCAATAGAATTCTTGTAGAACTTGCAAGAAGATCACTCCACAGTGAGGGGAAGACATATAACAGTCACCGATGACATAATTGCTGAAGTCTCAGGACTGCCAGCCACCAGACCTGCATGGACATTAAAGAAGGAAAGATTGAAGAAAAACATAGAAACCTTCCAGGAGGATGGCCAGAACCTGACAATTAGAGGAAAAGGGGTTCTACCTGTAGCATTAGGAGAGCCATGGGAAAAATTGGCAAGGATTATTCATAGCTATATCACCTGTGAAGGTAGGAAAGACGTGGTAAGACCACGACACCTTAAACTTTTAGCCGTATTAAAGTAGAAATGCTCTGTAAATTTACTTGCATTTTTAAATTTTTTACTTCATGATGTCGTATGAAGTATGAAAAAGGCACAGCATGTAGAATTAGTCGTCAGTCACCATGGATTGATATGGTTAATAGTTAGCCATAGCCTTACCCAGCAGCAAAGTAGATGGGAGGAGCTAATTGCCTTAATAAACGGGGGACTAGCCACGCCATCCCCGAAACGTAAACATGCCACCAGTACACCCGATCACCCATCAAAACAAAGAAAATCAGTTAGATTGGCACGAATTAAAGGGAGGCTGGAGAATTCCCAAGGGGATACCAGCCAACCAGTAGAGGTAGATGATTCTGGGTATGAGAAACCCCCACAATTAGAAGGGGAAGAAAATGAGGAAGGCACGCAAGGAAATGAGAAAGGAGAAAGGGAGGAAGAAACCGAGCAACCTGAGCAGGAGTAGGAAACAGAGTAGCGTGAAGGCAACCCATTGCAAAATCCATTGAGAGAAGATGAATTGGCCAACATCTTGGCCAATATGGGTGAATATGGTCAACCTCTCAGCCCACCAGATCTCCATGCTCAAGAAGAACCAAAATAACACTCTGCTCAGGGTAAAAATGCACCCGAAGAACTACATGGTGAGGAGGTAGAAAACGAGAGTCAACCTGTTCATGATGAAAGTATGATAGGAGAGAGAAGTGATAAAGAGAAGGAACAATGGTTCCTAACCAAACTACACCAGAAGAAATTCCGAGAGAAGAGGAGGCGGAAAAAGAAGTCACCCAGGAAGTAACAGAACCAGCTAGGGTTCTTGCATCTAAGCAACCCGAATGAAGCATCGAAGAACCACCCCAAGAGGAAAACCAGGGAATTAATCAAGATGACAGTCTAGGCCAGAGTAGACAACTTGCTGTTCCTTCTAAGGAAATTGAGGAAATTAAGAGATTACAGAAAGAACAACAAAGACTGCTGAATATAATAGTTAAACTTCAACAACAGATCAAGATTTTGAAAACAAGAAAAAGGGTAAAATGGACTTCCAGAGGGTGACATGCAGCCATTATAGCAAAACCTCTCAAGAAAAAAGTTCAGAGGACCCAAGTCCATCCTATTGTTCAAAACCTTGTCGAAAAGCGGTCTACTATTCCAAAACTTGTTGGCGAACAATCTGTTGTTCAAATTGCTGACGAAGAGTAGCCTACTGTTCAAACCGTCATTCAAAAATAGTCTGTTGTTCATGAGCAAACTTCTGTTGAAAAGCAAAAGGAATAGCATTCTACTGTTGCTCATATTGAAGTACAAACCGATGATATATTGACCGAGGACAAGGAAGTCTAGACAGAGGCGCAACCCTCCGAAAGGATGCAAATTATGAATGCAGGGCAACGTAACAGGAAGATTCAGGTGAACTTGCCACTCACCACTACGCTGTGGGATAATGATCCGAGGACGGTAACCCTATGAGAGGGTTTGATGCAAGCTCAGCAAGCAGCAGTAAAACTCGTAGAACAAATAGTCCCTCAGGAAAGGTATGAAGAATTACAGCAGCAACTAAGGAAAGTCAACTTATCTGAAAGTCACGCCTTTGAAGGATGGCCAAAGGAAGAAGAAAAAGTCGCAAAGGTAACTCGTAGGTTAGATATAGTTGTCAAGCAGATGGATAGCTTATGCTCTTTGTACACTAACTTCGTAGCCTGTAGAGCCCCTGCTAAGAATTATGCCTCGTTTTTAATGGAACGGTATTTGCAATTGAAAATAAAGGCTGTTAAAGTAGACGCTCCTATACAAATTAATACCATTGATGATTTTGTAAATTGCTGTAAGCATTATGGAGTGAAGGTTCAAAGATTACTGTGTGAATTCTATCTGCATAACCTTGTGTTATATGAGGAGACTGAGAAAAACCCCAACCCTTTTGTTGAGGACATCCAATTGCAGGCATTTATCTCATTTGGGGTTAATCAAATCAAGTGGCTTAAAGCCTATAATGCTTTCCAAAGGCAAGAAAACGGATTAGAGTTGTGGGTAAGAGCTGAGCCTAGGAATCCAATGCAGTTGTGGAGGGAACATAGGAACCTCATGGGGACTCCAGGCGTAATTGAAGCATTAGGCCCCATTCATACAACAATCAATCGACAGAGAATAGAATACCTTTTCACTATTAAAGACCTTGCCATTGATGTGGCTAAATTTCGATATCAGATCTCTAATCTGAATATCCAACTCAAGGAACCATTTAATTATGAAAATTTTAAGTTAGCCGCCAACCGCTTGCACCTCTATGGCGAGGTTATCCTAAGAGCAAGGCCATCCTCGTTAGGATATAGATACCAGAGTCCAATTATTTGGCATCCTACACCTAGATACCAAGCCCTGTATGAGATGCCTGAGGGTCAACTTGGCCATTTCTTTGAACACGTAGTTATGCATCATGGTTGTAGACCTCCGCATGAGATCCCATCTCCAGCCTACTCTCTCACTGCCTTACATGTCAACTACAATGTTTTCATGAGGGCATGAAAAAGGGTAAGCATGGGGGTGTGTGGAGTACTAAAGAAGGTATGTTTTTGGTGATTAATTTAGCTTCTTTTCATTAAAACTTACAAACTTCTTACATCATGAGCTAGGTAGATAATAAGGAATTGTGACAAAATTTGTAAGATTATTATGCAAAACGAAAACACTGACAATTGTCATTTTTTGAATTGAGGCTTCTGTGATCCATAATAGTTGAAAGAATAACTTCAGCGTAAATCACATGTAGACAGACATTTGTCGACGTGTTTCGAACCAACTAGTGTGGTTCATCGTCAGGACAAGTTGAAGAAACAGATCGAGCTACACCTGTTAAATAGTCTGAGCAAAGACTCCAACAGCTATATTCGACTAATTTTAATTAAGATTATATATTGATTTAAAATTTGGTTTTAGTGTATATAATTAACCATTAGTTTATTTCATTTAGGTAATTATTTCCATCAAAGGAAATAATAAATAAGAATAATTATTTTATACTAACAACCTAAGGTTATTATTTTAATTATTAAATAATTTACTTTTAAATACTTTTCAGTTATTTATTTATTTGGACCTGATTTTACTTATTTCCATGAACATAATTTTTTTTTCCACTCGAAAAATCGTAATTTTCATTAAAGGTAGAAAAATTACATGTTGTAGATGCTTTTGCATATGCAGTATGTTCTTCTCCGACATGTGGAGAGATGTTTCTCTGTTATATCTAGTTCAAAAGATAAGCAAAAATGAATCATCTCGCAGGATGTTCCTTATAAAAACTATCTGTGATATGTATGAAAATAAAAACATATTGTCGCGCAGGGCATCATGTATGATATGTTCAGAAGCTATGTACATTGTTCAAAAAATATCCAAAAAAGCTGTAACTATATCTCAGGGGCTGACCGCCCTATGGTAGTGTGCATCAATATATGGTCAATGATAGTACTGATAGTAATGTGCACCTCACTGCTCCTGTATCAACCACTCACCTCTGGGAAGTGACGTGGCCTCCTTGGAAAGTTGGTCAGCACTGCTGTTGTGTTCCCTGTAGATGTGTTGACAAGAGATGTCAATAAATTGAGCCTTCAGTATATTAATTTCATCCAAAATGTTCCTGAGGGTGTGTGTGTGGCATTCTGTTATATTGTTGAACCAATCAATGATAATCTTTGAGTCGCCAAAAATATGTATATGCAAGCAATTGTGCCCCAATGCAAAATGCAAGAGATGACGAAGAGAGATGATCTCAGCAAAATTGTTTGTGCCAGGTCCCAGTCCCAGCTTGACTTTGTAGAAATGCTGATCATTTTTGAAGAGTAGAAAACCTCCCCCACATCCTTGCTGTTGCGCCGAGCCATCAAAGAAGGCCCAAGGAGTGCTATGGTTAATGGGTGGAGGGTCGCGCGGACTTCTATTCCTAGGCTGAGGCGGGTCAGGCAGCGAATTATATGCAGCAGTAATGAGAGAGATAATGTGCGGCCAGTTGGGCGGTTTGTCGTCAAAAATCATCCGGTTTCAAGCTAACCATATGTACCAGCATGTTATAATAGGCAAACTTTGGAGTTTTGAAAGTTTGTGGTTATAAAACCAGGATTCCCATGCACGATTAATATCGTGACCCTCCCATTTACCTGTGAATAGGATCGAATTTGATATGGCTTGACAAATTGCGGATATGGCTGGACAGAGTAAGAAAAGATGGATACAGGATTCAGATGATTATTTACAAAAGGTGCACCAGGTCGGCCCGTATACTGCATGATGCATTAGATAATCCCTCGTAGGAACAACTCCTTTAAGAATGCACCAAAAAAATAATTTTTGCCTGGGAGGAGCTGTGAGTTTCCAAACAGTTTGCCACCAAAAAGAGATCGCGTCCGGGATTTTGTGTGATATCAGAGCAAGGTATCCCGACTTGGGGGTGTATATACCGTTTCCAGAGAGATGCCAAATAAGTTCATCCAGTCCCTGTTTGATCCTTATATGAGCTTCCGATAATGCAGTGATGTATTCCATCCAATCCTGATGCCAAACAGGTGGCAGATTAATTTGGTGAGCTGATTTCCAACGCTGTTTAAAAATAGAAGAGTTTTGAGGATCAGCAATGTCTGTCAGGACTCTTATCGCTTATGAGTGAAGATGTTGTATGAGATCATCTGGTAATATATGTCTACCTCCACAGCTTGGCCAAGGGTCCATGCCAATACGAGCTAGAGATCCATCGTTGACCCTCCAAACCAGGTTATCCCTAATGAGAGGCAGAGAGTTTAGGAGAGCCTTCCAAACAGAGGATATCCCTGTTTTTTGCCAGGTGGGGAGGCGAACCCAATCTAGAATATTGTGCGGCCAGATGTATTTGTGGTATGAGATGCAGGTCCATAGGTTGTTGCCAGTAAGAAGAGTCCACCCCATTTTGGCAGCAAGTGCTTGTGCAAAAGAGGGGAGATCTTTTAGCCCCCATCCTCCCCATTTTTTGGGGGTGGCAATCTTCTTCCAACCAACCCAAGTAAAAATGCGCTTTTCCTGATTCCCATTCCAAAGGTACCTGTTGCAGATTTGTTGAAGTCTAGCTAGAATACTTCTTGGAATCCAGGCTAATGCCATCCAGTATACCAGGGTCGCCTCTAACACTGCTTTTACCAAGACAAGCCTGCCTGTTCTGGAGAGATATCGGTGGCTCCATATGTTGAGTCGCTTCTCCAATTTTGCCACTAGCCAGATCCAGTCAGTGATCTTTGAGCTGACGGGCTTTATTCTAAAACCCAAGTATTTTAGACCAAGATCAAGTGGATGGATGGAGTATGGGAAGCAATGTTGTGCAAGGAGAGATTCATGGATGGAGGTACTAGATAAGATGATAGATGACTTGGAAGATCATAACATCATCCACAAAGAGTAGATGGGTAAGGGAACATTCATCAGTAATCCTGAGGCCACTGAAATCCCCATTTCTTTTAGCTGAGTCGATAAGTCGACTCAAGGCATCCATGACAATCAAGAAAAGGAGGGGAGATAGAGGGCAACCCTATCTCAATCCGCGCTATGAATGAAAAAACTGGGATGCCGAGCCATTTATTAGGACACTGAAGGTCAGGGTGGTGATGCAGGCCATAATCCAGGAAATGAAATTTTGGGGGAAACCGAGATGAATAAGGATCATTTTGAGATAGAGCCAACTGACGCGATCGAAAGCTTTTTCTAAGTCAATCTTGAGGATGATTGCCTTCAGGTGTTTGGTCCAAATAGAATGAAGAGCTTCCTGAGCTGCTCCAACAGCTTCATGGATCTGTCGATGTTCTAGGAAAGCAAATTGATGAGGAGCGATATGACGTGAAAGAATAGGGCGGATACGAGTAGCAATGATTTTAGAAATGATCTTGTATAGCACATTACAGAGGGAGATGGGACGGTAGTCATCAAAGGAGGACGGAGAATCTGTTTTGGGGATCAAGGCGATGAAAGTGGAGTTGATGGCGTTGTACATAGAGCCCGTCTCACGGCATTCCTCAATCACCCTTAATAAATAATTGCTGATAAGCTCGTAGAATGAAATGTAGAATTCAATGGTCCACCCATCCGGCCCCGGGCTCCGATCTTTCTTGAACCATTTGATAGTACTCTCTAGCTCTTCAGGGGAGACAGGGTCAAAGAGATGATCTGCCTCATCCTCATTAACAAATCTGGGAAAATGACCCGCAATATTGATGATCTCAGCAATGGAAGTGTCCTGGGGCTGTTTATAAAGATTCCTGAAGTGGGAGGATCCCATCTGTGAGAGCTTTGGGAAGGTGTCAGCTACATCTCCATCAGGAGTGGGGAGACTCCATATGGTATTTTTAACCTTCCTGCCCTTTGCATAGTTATGAAAAAACCTGGTGTTTTCATCCCCAACTTTTAGCCATGTGGCTCTGCTCCGAAGCCTGATGGTTTCCTCCCGCTCCCTTAGGATTTTTTGTTTTTGCGTTTCGAGCTCAACTAGGTGTTCTTTGTCTGCAGCAGTAATGAAGCCCAAACCTCTTTCATCAGTGAGGGAGAGGATTTTAGCTTCAATGTGCACGAGGGCAGTATTATCCTGTTTGTTCTTCTCTCTGGCCCATTCGATTGACAAATGCTTTAGCTTGGATAAATTCATGCAAAATCCTTTTACCAGTGAGTCCGCCCTATCTATGGGTTTCTGTGTCCAGTAGTCCTTGACCAGCTTGATGTAGGAGGGGTCCTGTAACCATCCATGGTTGAATTTGAAGGGAGATTTTGGCTTTTTGTTGGGCCCCGATAGCTCCAGATAGATAGGATAGTGGTCTGAGATACCACCAGATCCCACCCATTGCTTATATAAGTGTAGCTGTCAAAACATAGTGCCCTTCATAATGAATCTATCCAATCTGCAAGCCAGTGTTGCTTCCCCGATGCGTCTGTTCCTCCAGGTGGGGAGAATTTTGATCATGGGGACATCGATCAGGTCATGTCGCTCCAGAAGATCAGTCATGAAACCAGTGATTGGGTTGATCTGTGCAGATGAGCCCCAGGATTCACTGTATCCCAGGGAAAAATTAAGATCTCCTCCAATAATAATATTCTCTGCCGAGAGAATATGCAGGCTCAGGAGGCGATTCCAAAATGTTTCCCTTTGTTGGCAAGGACCATAAATGTTAATAACCCAGAGGTTAGTGCCCAGGTCTGCCGAAAAGAGGTCTAGACCCAGGAAACCAAGCCCCCCCCCATGTCCCAAGTGCCTTGATAGATGCAGGGTTGTATCCAATAGCAAGACCCCTCGAACGTCCCGATGAGTCCAAAGCCGAAAAGAGCCAACCCGGGACAATGGAGGATAGGGCAGTCGTTATAGAGTCTACAGGACCTAGGGTTTCCTGGAGGAGGATGATGTCAACAGGCAGGGAAGTTATCATCCTTTTGAGGGCTAGTTTCTTGGAGGCACTAGCTAAGCCTCTGCAATTGAAGGATAAGCACTTCATGGGGGTAGATTGCCTGGGGTGTTCATCGCTCTAAGAACCCCAACAATAGTGGATTGTCGCCCAGAGGCAACCTCAGCACCCGCTTTTCGGATGGCCTTTGTAAGGTGAGATTTTCAACCCCATGCAGATAATGGTATCAGGCTGGGGGGAGTGATGCCAAGCCCAACAATGTTCAAGTGGGAGCCATTTGAGTGAGGGCGAGGGCGGAGATTGTATTTATGAGAAGCACCCCTGGATGATGATGGAGATGAGAGAGGCGATGATACCATGCCAGTGGATGGGATGGAGGGGGCAATAATCGGAGAGGAGGGAATAGTGCAGTGCGCCACGGATAGTGAAGGAGAGAGAGTGAAATAACCAGAAGTGCAAATAGACAAAAGAGGGAAAAGAGTTATACCCGGAGCAGACGTGGATGTGGAGGCCGCCCGAGCTCTGGTGATCGGAGGTTGAGCAGTACCTTGCGCCGATCCAGGAGCCTGTGTGGGAGAGCTAGAGGGGACGCCTGAAGCCGGGGTGCAATGAGCTGCTGGTGATATAGGCCTCGATGGAGTGGTGGATGTCGCCGGGCCCTCCTCTTGTTTTTTGTTAAGAGGGCACTCCTTAAACAGATGTCCCACCCTGTGACAGCGACGGCACCTGAAGGGCACTCCTTCGTAGTCGAGGATTTGAATCTGAGTATATCTGCCCCAATGAAGCATAATCTTCTCCTCTAAACCGTCTCGAGTGTCTAGATGAACCAAAATACGGGCCAAAGTTCTGCTCCTGGACTCAACAAAAGAACTATCGTGGTCCAGGTATGTACCCAGATCATTTCCGATGCGCATGAAAACCTCTTCATTCCAGTAATGGAGAGGTAGGCTGGGGAGCAGAACCCATAGTGGCCCTGCCCCAATCTGCTCGTGATCAGGATCAAAGAGGGGACTCCACCTTTTTAGCAACACCGGCGCCATCTCTATGTGTCAATATCTGGCCAGAACCAAATCAGCATAATTCTCCTTGGCAAAGTGAAGTGTGAACCATCCGCGGGGGAGAACCAGCACTTCTAGGAGTTCTTTGAGAACACCCCCCCAAATCTCTTTTACCCAGAGGGTAAGCCGGGTAGCAGAATATGCGCGTCCACATACATGCCCGACCAAAATGGTATTTGCCATTTTTGCTGCTTCCCTTATGGCAAATGTCTCGCCAAACCAGATAGAGATGTCCCTGGAAGTGGCCTTGACACACCTATTCTTCTTCTTGCCTGTGCGCGGAGCTGATGGATGATCCGCAAGGGGATCCGAGGAGAATTCCAGGGGGGACGCCTTCGATGAACAGACCCTAACAGTGGGGGTCTCAAAAACTCCAGAGGGGGGATGGCAAAGGGTAGAAGGCCCAGCCCCCGACGAGAGAGGTGGTCCAGTCGATGCCGCAGCAAGGAAGGAGGAGGACGGAGGGTGGGGATCGAAGGATGGCGACGGGGGAATAACGGAGGACAGGAAATGAAGGGTGCCCGGGGACAGCGGGGGGAGATCGAGACCAGGGGAGTCAGTTAGGAGGGAGCCCTCGGGCGAATGTGAGGGGGAGGGAACCGGGATAGTGACAACCGGGGAGGGATGAGAGGAAGGAAGCGGCGAAAAACCAGAAACCGGCGGAAGGAATGACGGACCGTCGAAGATGACCTGAGATTGGAGGGGGTCTTCAGTGTAATCGACCTCCTCGTCCGTTTCCATGACATCGCCGACAGTAACAGATGCCATGTTGAATATGACAGGTGGACCTGAAAAGCCGGGACATGTGCAACAGTAAACAGGTTCACGGTAACCACAGATGCGCGGAAGTCTCAGGCCTGGTGGGTTAGGGTTTCTGGTGCCCTAACCGAAACCCTCGCGGTGTGCCGCAGTCCTTTCCATGAAGATAATTATTTATTAATA
>APFE030493557.1:0-36792 GCA_000404065.3 Pinus taeda | reverse complement strand
TTTGTTTCTTGAGGTAATCAACATTTAAAAAAAGAAAAATAAAACAACTTGAAAATTCGTGAAGTAATCATAATTTTAAAAAAATGGACATAATAAATTTTAAAGTGTGAAAAATAAGTCCTCTAAAAAAAAGGTATGCATAAAAATCACTAACATTTAAAAACAAATATTTATATTTGATACATAAGAATATTTAAATTGTCAAAAATATGCTCTAAAAAATAAGAATTGTATTTTGCATCACCACTTTTCAAAATCGGGTCACGTTTTTACTACCTCTACAAAACGGGTAATCGTATCGGTTATTTAAAATGTCAAAAACTATATTCTAAAAAAGATATGTGTGTTCTGCATCACCCATTTTCAAAATCGGGTCAATTTTTTGCTATCTCTACGAAATGGGTAACAGTATCAATTCCCGTTTCAAAGTTTACACTGTTATAATGGTTTTAGACCTAAGCCAAAGTCTGTAAGGTCTAGACTCAAGCTCACAGCAATCTTTCTAGCCACTGAAGGAAAAGGATATTAGACAGAAGATTTTAAAAGCATTATGATTGTTGTAGGCCCTAACTAAGAGCGCTGAAGTTGCAAGAAATGTGCACTAGAAAAACACCAAGCCTATTTCTAAGACAACAAAATTAAAGAAGAAGGGACTATAATGGTAATTACAATGTACCCTAACAGGAAGTCTTAAGGAGAAGTAGCTTGGCATCCTGAACAGAGGCATTTTAAGTGTATTGGGATCATTTGAAGCAAGCCCACAATTAAATCTTGAAGGCAGTAATAATGCCCAAGACTATGAGACCAAGAAGAAGGCTTTGAAGCAGCCTCCAATGATCATGAAAGACAAAGGTATGTAGTCCTTAAGTTGGGGAAGAGTCAACCAAAAATGAGAGGATAGGTTGCTTTGGTGACAGTGGTGACTATTCTAGTAGTTCTTGCTTGGGTTACACCTTGTGGATTGGAGATTTTTTTTCATTAAATTGAAAGAGAACTATTATTACCTCTACTATTAGCTTGTAGAGAAATCAAGATTTGAGAGGTGTGAACAAGCCTCTATTGCAGGCCACATATCCCTATAATGGTTTCGGACCTAAGCCAAAGTCTGTAATGTCTAGACTCAATCTCATAGAAAATCTTTCTAGCTAGTAAAGGAAGACACCTTGTAGAGGATATTAGACCGAAGATTTGAAAAGCATTATGAATCTAATGTCAAGGTTTTGCAGTGATTTTTGTAGGCCCTAACTAAGAGGGTTGAAGTTGCAAGAAATATGCACTAGACAAACACCAAGTCTATTTCGAAGACAACAAAATTAAAGAAGAAGGGACTATAATGGTAATTACAATGTACCCTAACATGAATTCTTAAGGAGTAGTAGCTTGGCATCCTGAACAGAGGCATTTTTAAGTGTCTTGGATCATTTGAAGCAAGCCCACAATTAAATCTTGAAGGCAGTAACAATGCCCAGGACTGTGAGATCAAGAGGAGGCTTTGAAGCAGCCTCTAGTGATAATGAAAAATAAAGGTATGTAGTCCTTAAGTTGGCGAAGAGTCAACCAAAAATGAGAGGATAGGTTGCTTTGGTGATAATGGTGACTATTTTAGTAGTTCCTACTTGGGTTGCACCTTGTGGATTATAATTTTTTTCATTAAATTGAAAGAGAACTATTATTAGCTCTATTATTAGCTTGTGGAGAAATCAATATTTGAGAGGTGTGAACAAGCCTTTATTGCAGGCCACATATCCCTATAATGGTTTCGGACCTAAGCCAAAGTCTGTAAGGTCTAGACTCAAGCTCAAAGCAATCTTTCTAGCTAGTGAAGGAAGACACCTAGTAAAGGATATTAGACCAAAGATTTGAAAAGAATTATGAATCTAATGTCAAGGTTTTGCAGTGATTGTTGTAGGCCCTAACTAAGAGGGTTGAAGTTGCAAGAAATACGCACTAGACAAACACCAAGTCTATTTCTAAGAGAACGAAATTAAAGAAGAAGGGACTATAATGGTAATTAAAATGTACCCTAACATGAAGTCTTAAGGAGCAGTAGCTTGGCATCCTGAATAAAGGCATTTTTAAGTGTCTTGGATCATTTGAAGCAAGCCCACAATTAAATCTCGAAGGCAGTAATAATGCCCGGACTGTGAGATCAGAAGAAGGCTTTGAAGCAGCCTCCAATGATCATGAAAGCAAAGGTATGTAGTCCTTAATTTGGGGAAGAGTCAACCAAGAGGATGCTTTGGTGACAGTGGTGACTATTCTTGTAGTTCCTGCTTGGGTTTCACCTAGTGGATTAGAGATGTTTTCATTAAATTGAAAGAGAACTAGTATTAGCTCTATTATTAGCTTGTAAAGAAATCAAGATTTGAGAGGTGTGAACAAGCCTCTATTGCAGGTCACATATCCCTATAATGGTTTCAAACCTAAGCCAAAGTCTGTAAGGTCTAGACTCAAGCTCATAGTAACCTTTCGAGCCAGTGAAGGAAGACACCTTGTAAAGGATATTAGACCAAAGATTTGAAAAGCATTATGAATCTAAGTCAAGGTTTTGCAATGATTTTTGTAGGCCCTAACTAAGAGGGCTGAAGTTGCAAGAAATATGTACTAGACAAACACCGAGTCTATTTCTAAGACAACGGAATTAAAGAAGAAGGAACTATAATGGTAATTACAATGTACCCTAACATGAATTCTTAAGGAGCAGTAGCTTGGCATCTAGAACAGAGGAATTTTTAAGTGTCTTGGATCATTAGAAGCAAGCCCACAATTAAATCTTGAAGGTAGTAACAATGCCCAGGACTATGAGATCAAGAAGAAGGCTTTGAAGTAGCCTCCATTGATCATGAAAGGCAAAGGTATGTAGTCCTTAAGTTGGGGAAGAGTCAACCAAAAATGAGAGGATAGGTTGCTTTGGTGATAGTGGTGACTATTCTAGTAGTTCCTTCTTGGGTTGCACCTTGTGGATTATAAATATTTTCATTAAATTGAAAGAGAACTATTATTAGCTCTACTATTAGCTTGTAGAGAAATCGAGATTTGAGAGGTGTGAACAAGCCTCTATTGCAAGCCACATATCCCTATGATGGTTTAAGACCTAAGCCAAAGTCTGTAAGGTCTAGACTCAAGCTCATAGCAATCTTTCTAGCCGGTGAAGGAAGACACCTTGTAAAGGATATTAGACCAAAGATTTGAAAAGTGTTATGAATCTAATGTCAAGGTTTTGCAGTGATTGTTGTAGGCCCTAACTAAGAGGGCTGAAGTTGCAAGAAATGTTCACTAGACAAACACTAAGCCTATTTCTAAGACAACAAAATTAAAGAAGAAGGGACTATAATGGTAATTAAAATGTACCCTAACATGAAGTCTTAAGAAGCAGTAGCTTGGCATCCTAAACAAAAGCATTTTTAAGTGTCTTGGATCATTTGAAGCAAGCCCACAATTAAATCTTGAAGGCAGTAATAATGCCCAGGACTGTGAGGTCAAGAAGAAGGCTTTGAAGCAACCTCCAAGGATCATGAAAGACAAAGGTATATAGTCCTTAAGTTGAGGATGAGTCAACCAAAAATGAGAGGATAGGTTGCTTTGGTGAGAGTGGTGACTATTCTAGTAGTTCCTGCTTGGGTTGCACCTTGTGGATTAGAGATTTTTTCATTAAATTGAAAGAGAACTATTATTAGCTCTACCATTAGCTTGTAGATAAATCGAGATTTGAGAGGTGTGAACAAGCCTCTATTGTAGGCCACATATCCCTATAATGGTTTCATGCCTAGGCCAAACTCTATAAGGTCTAGACTCAAGCTCATATCAATCTTTCTAGCCAATGAAGGAAGACACCTTGTAAAGGATATTAGACCGAAGATTTGGAAAGCATTATGAATCTAATGTCAAGGTTTTGTAGTGATTGTTGTAGGCCCTGACATAGAGGGCTGAAGTTGCAAGAAATATGCACTACACAAACACCAATTCTATTTCTAAGACAACAGAATTAAAGAAGAAGGGACTATAATGGTAATTACAATGTACCCTAACATGAAGTCTTAAGGAGCAGTAGCTTGACATCCTGAACAAAGGCATTTTTAAGTGTCTTGGATCATTTGAAGCAAGCCCGCAATTAAATCTTCAAGGCAGTAACAATGCCCAGGACTGTGAGATCAAGAAGAAGGATTTGAAGAAGCCTCCAGTGATCATGAAAGACAAAGGTATGTAGTCCTTAAGTTTGGGAAGAGTCAACCAAAATGAGAGAATAGGTTGCTTTGGTGACAGTGGTGACTATTCTAGTAGTTCCTGCTTGGGTTGCACCTTGTGGATTAGAGATTTTTTCATTAAATTGAAAGAGAACTATTATTAGCTCTACTATTAGCTTGTAGAGAAATTGAGATTTGAGAGGTGTGAACAAGCTTCTATTGCAGGCCACATATCCTTATAATGGTTTCAAACCTAAGCCAAAGTCTGTAAGGTCTAGACTCAAGCTCATAGCAATCTTTCTAGCCAGTGAAGGAAGACACCTTGTAAAGGATATTAGATCAAAGATTTGGAAAGCATTATGAATTTAATGTCAAGGTTTTACAGTGATTGTTGTAGGCCCTAACTAAGAGGGCTGAATTTGCAAGAAATGTGCACTAGACAAACACCAAGCCTATTTCTAAGACAACAAAATTAAAGAAGAAGGGACTATAATGGTAATTACAATGTACCCTAACAGGAAGTCTTAAGGAGAAGTAGCTTGGCATCCTGAACAGAGGCATTTTAAGTGTATTGGGATCATTTGAAGCAAGCCCACAATTAAATCTTGAAGGCAGTAACAATGCCCGGGACTGTGAGATCAAGAAGAAGGCTTTGAAGCAGCCTCCAGTGATCATGAAAGGCAAGGGTATGTAGTCCTTAAGTTGGGGAATAGTCAACCAAAAATGAGAGGATAGGTTGCTTTGGTGACAGTGGTGACTATTCTAGTAGTTCCTACTTGGGTTGCACCTTGTGGATTAGAGATTTTTTCATTAAATTGAAATAGAACTATTATTATTTCTATTGTTAGCTTGTAGAGAAATCGAGATTTGAGAGGTGTGAACAAGCCTTTATTGCAGGCCACATATCCCTATAATGGTTTCAAACCTAAGCCAAAGTCTGTAAGGTCTAGACTCAAGCTCATAGAAATATTTCTAGCGAGTGAAGGAAGACACCTTGTGAAGGATATTATACCGAAGATTTGAAAAGCATTATGAATCTAATTTCAAGGTTTTTCCATGATTGTTGTAGGCCCTAACTAAGAGGGTTGAAGTTGCAAGAAATATGTACTAGACAAACACCAAGTGTATTTCTAAGACAACGAAATTAAAGAAGAAGGGACTATAATGGTAATTACAATGTACCCTAACATGAAGTCTTAAGGAGCAATAGCTTGGCATCCTGAACAGAGGCATCTTTAAGTGTTTGGATCATTTGAAGCAAGCCCACAATTAAATCTTGAAGGCAGTAACAATGCCCAATATTGTGAGATCAAGAAGAAGGCTTTGAAGCAGCCTCTAGTGATCATGAAAGACAAAGGTATGTAGTCCTTAAGTTGGGGAAGAGTCAACCAAAAATGAGAGGATGTGTTGATTTGGTGACAGTGGTGACTATTCTAGTATTCCTGCTTGGGTTGCACCTTGTGGATTAGAGATTTTTTCATTAAATTGAAAGAGAACTATTATTAGCTCTACTATTAGCTTGTAGAGAAATCAAGATTTGAGAGGTGTGAACAAGCCTCTATTGCAAGCCACATATCCCTATAATGGTTTCAAACCTAAGCCAAAGTCTGTAAGGTCTAGACTCAAGCTCATAGCAATCTTTCTAGCCAATGAAGGAAGACACCTTGTAAAGGATATTAGACCGAAGATTTGAAAAGAATTATGAATCTAATGTCAAGGTTTTGCAGTGATTGTTGTAGGCCCTAAATAAGAGGGTTGAAGTTGCAAGAAATATGCACTAGACAAACACCAAGTGTATTTCTAACACAACGAAATTAAAGAAGAAGGGACTATAATGGTAATTACAATGTACCCTAACATGAAGTCTGAAGGAGAAGTAGCTTGGCATCCTAAACAAAGGCATTTTTAAGTGTCTTGGATCATTTGAAGCAAGCCCATAATTAAATCTTGAAGGCAATAACAATGCTCAGGACTATGAGATCAAGAAGAAGGCTTTGAAGCAACCTCTAGTGCTCATGAAAGACAAAGGTATGTAGTCCTTAAGCTGGCGAAGAGTCAACCAAAAATGAGAGGATAGGTTGCTTTGGTGATAGTGGTGACTATTCTAGTAGTTCCTGCTTGGGTTGCACCTTGTGGATTAGATGTTTTTTCATTAAATTGAAAGAGAACTATTATTAGATCTACTATTAGCTTGTAGAGAAATCGAGATTTGAGAGATGTGAGCAAGCCTCTATTGCAAGCCACATATCCCTATAATGGTTTCAGACATAAGCCAAAGTCTGTAAGGTCTAGACTCAAGCTCATAGCAATGTTTCTAGCCAGTGAAGGAAGACACTTTATAAAGGATATTAGACTAAAGATTTGAAAAGCATTATGAATCTAATGTCAAGGTTTTGCAATGATTGTTGTAGGCCCTAACTAAGAGGACTGAAGTTGCAAGAAATATGTACTAGACAAACACCAAGTCTATTTCTAAGACAATGGAATTAAAGAAGAAGGGACTATAATGGTAATTACAATGTACCCTAACATGAATTCTTAAGGAACAGTAGCTTGGCATCCTAAATAGAGGCATTTTTAAGCATCTTGGATCATTTGAAGTAAGGTCACTATTAAATTTTGAAGGCAGTAACAATTCCCAGGACTGTGAGATCAAGAAGAAGGCTTTGAGGCAATATCGAGTGATCATGAAAGACAAAGGTATGTAGTCCTTAAGGTGGGGAAGAGTCAACCAAAAATGAGAGGATAGGTTGCTTTGGTGACAGTGGTGTCTATTCTAGTAGTTCCTGCAGGGTTTGCACCTTGTGGATTAGGGATTTTTTCATTAAATTGAAAGAGAACTATTATTAGCTCTACTATTAGCTTGTAGAGAAACCAAGATTTGAGAGGTGTGAACAAGCCTCTATTGTAGGCCACATATCCCTATAATGGTTTCAGACCTAAGCCAAAGTTTGTAAGGTCTAAACTCAAGCTCATAGCAATCTTTCTAAGCAGTGAAGGAAGACACCTTGTAAAGGATGTTAGACCGAAGATTTGAAAAGCATTATGAATATAATTTCAAGGTTTTGCAGTGATTGTTGTAGACCCTACCTAAGAGGGCTGAAGTTGCAAGAAATATGCACTAGACAAACACCAAGTGTATTTCTAACACAACGAAATTAAAGAAGAAGGGACTATAATGGTAATTACATTGTACCCTAACATGAAGTCTTAAGGAGCAGTAGCTTGGCATCCTCAACAAAGGAATTTTTAAGTGTCTTGGATCATTTGAAGCAAGCCCACAATTAAATCTTGAAGGTAGTAACAATGCCTACGACTGTGAAATCAAGAAGAAGGCTTTGAAGCAGCCTCCAATGATCATGAAAGGCAAAGGTATGTAGTCCTTAAGTTGGGGAAGGGTCAACAAAAAATGAGAGGATAGGTTGCTTTGGTGACAGTGGTGACAGTGGTGACTATTCTAGTTGCTTTGGTGACAGTGGTGGCACCTTGTGGATTAGATATTTTTTAATTAAATTGAAAGAGAACTATTATTAGCTCTACTATTAGCTTCGACTAGCCATTGATCCCTCTGTAATTCATCAAGAAGCTGCAAAACAAAAGGCTACAAAGGTAGTCCACGAATCTATTGTAAATAATGAAAGTACCCTTCCTGTTAGCAATCATCAGGCTGTAGCCACCACCTCCATTGGTGTTGGAATAAAGAGGGCTCATAGCAAGAAGAAGAGGAAGGAATGTTTGGTTAAAGCTAATTCTTCCAATGATTTCTTGTTGACATTAATGGATCAGTTTAGAAAATTTCTTGTTGAGTTAGTTTAATTTGACATAATAGTTTGGCTAGCTAAATGTAAAAGTTCACAATAGACAGCAGAGGGAGCTGAAGATGTATTGTTTATAACAAATTGATATCTCTTATATGTTTTTGCAATTTGGACGAGTTTTACCTTGAATTCAAATGAATAAAACAATACTATCTAATCTACTTTTCATAGAAGCTAATTGGCAGTTGTATGACCAGAGTTATAATAACCACTTTTGGACTCTTCTTGTGACAAGGAAGCCATAGAATTGTTATGAAGTGGAGTTTACCTAGAGTTATTTGGTTAAAAGAGAAAAACTATGAATAGGAACAATCCTACTAAAATAACTATCTCACAATCTTTGCAACTGTTTTTACTGACAAATTCAATGAATGCCTCATTTTTTTCCATAACTTGTCATCCAGATGCCTGAGCCAAAGTATAAAACTTGCCATTGCTAGAAGTTGTTTCAAAGACTGAATCAATACATACATCAGTTGAAATTATACCTCCCCTTAAATGTGTAAAATAAATGATTTCAAAAGATTTAATCACTTCTTTATTCCAAAGGTTTAACCTATTGATATTAATTGCTCTTGGGATTATGACCTTATTCATAATGCCTAAGATGACCATTGAACCCCCATGGCACTTGATGCTTGAGTTCTAAGCAAATTGCAGACCAGTGCCTAAAGCCAACCTTTTTGTCATGTTTTTGGAGTTGAGTAAATCTTCTAAGCAAACTTAGTTATCAGTCATCCTCCTTGGTAGATAATGAAACTCTTCCACCCTTCTCCTCTTGTTACCTCTGGCTTCCCCAATATAGGTTTCTTCACCTTACTAGGTATTCAATTATCTGTCCAAATCTTAGTGATTTGGCTTAGGTGTGCAAAATGCTTTAGGGTTCTAAAACCATTTGGCCTTCCTCGTTGACAACTGACAACCCAATCTGAACTAGGCATTGGTATAACTTTTTAAATAGGACACATAAAAGATGTCATGTATTATAAGTTATGAAACCTATGAAACTCCAAATCTACTTAATTCTACATTTTGTATCCAAATATGAAACTTATTGTAAGGAGGCCATCTAACTTATGAAACTCTTCACTCACAATAAATAAAATACTTTATATATTTATTCAAGTCATGTAGATAACTATTTGACCTCCTGAAACATTTTATCCTCCACATATTTGATAGTATAGAATTAGTGAAACTGGCCTTTAGAGATGACATGACAATATAATGTAAAACAAAAGAACAATACAACATATCTACAATGCCTCTCCACATAAGAAATTCCAAACTAACATGCTACTTAAATTGAACTTGGACCATAATGCAAACTACGATGAGAAATATCTACCTTCATATTTGGCAAATTACTAATCTGCTGAAGTGTGGTGTTATGTTTTCTATGTTTCCAGAAGATCAATATGCGTTCGTTGTTGTATTTTAGAATCTAGATAGGCCATACAGAAACATGTTGAAGGCTAGTTATTTGGTCCCAATTCTTTTTCTGGAATCGTTTTAGTCGGTGCCAAGGATTAGAAATATACATAAACAAAATGATTCTCTAGGGCTTTTACTTTTACTCATGCAACCCTAGTTTGCTTCAAAAGTTGTTCATGCCTCATTTGGAGATGTTGAAATTGAAGTTTAACTAAAGGTTTTTCTAGGAGGTAAGCACCCATGAGAGAGAGATTCTGAAGCAAAATGGTTAAATGATCTTACCCAACAAAGACATGCTTTTATTACTATCATCTAAATCATAGCGAGAAATTGCAGAATTAGGAAAATCTACATAAGTTTCATATATTTGGGTACAATAAGTTTCAATAAGTTAGAGCTCTCCTTGGTTGTTCTTTACTCCTAACTCCTACTTCTTCCCCTTTGCCCTTGTAGAAGACATCAGGTATTGAAAATACAAACTTATTTTATAATGTTGCACTGGGAAAAAGGACATTGGATCATAGTACTGATTACCAGCTCAGTGAAGGTGTTGAAGTGGCCAACCTTCTATTTAATAGAAACATACTTGGATTTAATAAGAAGAGAATAGACTCAATTTTACATTTTGTATCCAAATATGAAACTTATTGTAAGGATGCCATCTAACTTATGAAACTCTTCACTTACAATAGATAAAATACTTTATATATTTATTCAAGTCATGTAGACAAGTGTTTGACCTCTTGAAACGCTTTATCCTCCACATATATCATAGTATAGAATTAGTGAAACTGGGCTTCAAAGATGACATGACAATATATTGTAAAACAAAAGAATGGTACTACAAATCTATGATGCCTCTCCACATAAGAAATTTCAAACTAGCATATTACTGAAATTGAACTTGGACCATAATGAAAACTACGATGAAAAATATCTACCTTCATATTTGGCAAATTACTAATCTACTGAAGCGTGGTGTTATGTTTTCTATGTTTCTAGAAGATCAATATGCATTCGTTGTTGTATTTTAGAATCTAGATAAGCCATACAGAAACATGTTGAAGGCCATTTATTTGATCCCAAATCTTTTATGGAATCGTTTCAGTCAGTGCAAAGTATTAGAAACAGACATAAACAAGATGATACTCTAGGGCTTTTACTTTTACTCATGCAACCGCAGTTTGCTTCAAGAGTTGTTCATGCCTCATTTGGAGATGCTAAAATTGAAGTTTAACCGAAGGTTTTTCTAGGAGGTAAGCCCCTGCGAGAGAGAGTTTCTAAAGCAAAATGGTTAAATGATCATACCCAACAAAGACATGCTTTTATTACTATCATCCAAACCATAGTGAGAAATTACAGAATTAGGCAAATCTACACAAGTTTCATAAGTTTTATATATTTGGATACAATAAGTTTCAATAAGTTAGACCTCTTCTTGGTTGTTCTTTACTCCTACCTCCTATTTCTTCCCCTCTGCCCTTGTAGAAGACATCAGGTCTTGAAAATACAAAATTATTTTATAATATTGCACTCGGAAAAAAGGACATTGGATCATAGTACTGATTACCAGCTCAGTGAAGGTGTTGAAGTGGCCAGCCTTCTATTTAATAGAAACATGCTTGGATTTAATAAGAAGAGAATAGACTCAATTCTACATTTTGTATCCAAATATGAAACTTATTGTAAGGAGGCCATCTAACTTATGAAACTCTACACTTACAATAAATAAAATACTTTGTATATTTATTCAAGTCATGTAGACGCCTGTTTGATCTCCTGAAACATTTTATCCTCCACATATCTGACAGTATAGAATTAGTGAAACTGGGCTTCAGAGATGACATGACAATATATTGTAAAACAAAAGAACAATACAACATATCTACAATGCCTCTCCATATAATAAATTTCAAACTAACATGCTACTTAAATTGAACTTGGAACATAATGCAAACTACAATGAAAAATATCTACCTTCATATTTGAAAAATACTAATTTGCTGAAGTGTGGTGTTATGTTTTCTATGTTTCTAGAAGATCAATATGCATTCGTTGTTGTATTTTAGAATCTAGATAAGTGATCCAAATGGATCCAAGAATGCCCTCTAAGTCTTCATGAATCTATTAAAAATCATGCCAAAGCCAAAAATCCCTTAAAGGATCGAAAACATCGAAAGAGGGACACCCTTAGCAGGGCAGAGAAACACTATCGAGAGGCCCAAAACCTGTGAAATCAATTAAAAGACAAGCTGAATAAGTGATGCATAGTAGCCATCCGATCTGGCTAATCAACGGTCCAGATCGGATCGGGAAATCGTAATTGATGGAGACTATTGCGGGGATCAGTGCTTTATATATATGAATTGCAATGAGCGAATGGTGGAGTGAATCTGGACCATTGATCGATGTCCCATATTAAATCGATGGATCATTGTTGAAGTATGCAGAGGAGTGCTTTATAATGGCTCGAGGGTTATTGCGATGAGTGATTGCAATATATTGCATCAGAACTATGCAGTGGAGCGGGTCGATACCCATAAGGGCAGTGATATTACGGACCTGATAATCCGATAGGCGGAATTGCATATATATTAAAGTTCGGAAAACTGTGTTTTCCTTTGTAAATCACATTTTTGCGAAAAAAACGAAAAACCAAAGGGAAAGGCGCTGATGCGATATTGTGAACTTGAGAAGGTTCATTAACAATATTAAACAGAATTTCAAGTCTGGAATGCGAGGATTTACAACGTTTTAGTGTATTTTCATATTAAACAAAATACACAGACATAGAGCCATCCTGATATGTGATATGCGATTGGTGGGCGGACCCGATAGGGGATTGAACCATATTTAAAAGACTTGAAGTCCGACATATCATGTTTTGATGGATTTTTCATGTTTTATGCATATTTCTCTGTGTTGATGAAAAATGGCCGCGTTTGGGAATCCGATGGAGTTCAAGGGACCCAGGCATTCTTACGTTATGGAATCGGTGGCCACCTCCCCTTTAGGTGTTATGCCATACCTGGGGAACGCTAGAAGAGGGATTCGAACGGACAAAGGCTTGGGAGACTGAAGGACAAGGAGATGAAACGAGTAGGCAACCCATAATGGCTTTAAAAGCCACAGACAGAGCGCAAACAGGCAGGCAACGTTCAAAAGCCAATGCGAGACATAGTTTAGAGAAGATTGAGAGTTGTGTGGGAGTCTGTGTACTCAGAGGAAGTTTGAGGGATTCAAGTGAAGATCTTCTTATTGTAATTTATTTGTGTGTGAGGCTCAAATTGAGATCATTGTTGTAAACAAAACTCTACTTGAAGACATAATAGAGAGGCCACCACTGAACGCTGGACCAGGAGATGTAGCCCAGGAGTATTGGGTGAACTCCTTATTAAATTTGTTGTGTCATGTGTTATCTATTATGTTTGTTTACTGCTTCATTGTCTGTGCATTTCACAATCTTATCGATCCATTGCATATAATGACATAGACTAATCCATGCACATAAGTCTGTAATACCTTATTAATTATCTTAGATCTCATTTTCAGATCAAATGGTATTGGAGCTTTAGGTTGCCAAGGTTAGACAAGCTTGTGTTGTACTGTTTGTGAATGATAACTAGATCAAAGATTAAATTAGGAAAAGGAGAATTGGTTGAATCTAACCCAGAAATTGGTAGAGTCTATACTAGGAGGAAAATGTCAGAAGAATTTTCCTTGGAATCAGACTCTCAGTTCATGGACAGTTTCATGACAATGAGAGCCATGGTAGAAGAAATGTATAGAGAATTTAAGAAAGGTCGAAGTGAAGATTATTCAACTTCCCATCATGACAAAGGAGCAGAAGAATCTCTCCTAAATGACCATTCTAAAGGCATAGGGAAAGAACAAAAGCTTCCCACACCTCTTAATAGTCCTAAAAATAAAAAGAAGAAAGCATCTTTGATTAAATTACATGTTAAATTTGATTTGCCAATATATGATGGAGAGTTAAATGCAGAGAAGCTGGATAACTGGATTAGGCAGATTGATGTATATTGTAGGGTGTAGAGCATTGACTCAGACAGAAGTAAGATTTAGCTGGCTAGCCTACGCCTTGGAGGAATTGCCTTGGTATGGTGGGAACGCAGGACACAAGCTGACTTGAGTGAATTTGTTTCTACAATTAAAAAACAATTCTATCCACTAGCTTATATGTAGCAAGCTATGATGAGTTGGCAAACTCTTCGCCAATTGAAAGGGAAAAGTGTACAAAGTTACACCTAAGAGTTTACAAAAAGAGCTTTGATTCTATGCATTTCTTTAGACTCACCTGAAACTTTACTTAAGTATATAGGTGGTCTACATAGTTATTTGAGACATACCATTCTCACGTTTAACCCTACTAGCATAGATGAGGTATCTATTCAAGCTACCCATCTAGAAGCAAGAGGCAAGAATGTGAACCCAGAGGTTGGGGGACCATCCAAACCCACTGCAAATAAGAATAAGGAAAAGAGGAAGCAGAAATGGAAAGAGAGGAAGGCCAATGTTGTACAAAAGACTAAACCTTCATGCACTCACTACAAGAAGGATGGACATGATGATGAACATTGTTGGTCTTTCCATCCGGAGCTGAAACCCAAGAAGTTCGATGACAAGAAGAAGAAAGTTGTTGTTGTTGTTAAAAAAGATTTAGGGTCAGACTCAGGTGATGAAACAACCAACACAACCACAGGTATACAAGGTTATTCGCTTTAGAGAATGCATAAATCAAGAAGTAGGTACAGGAGCTACTCGAGAAAGGGTTCATAAGACCAAGCACATCACCATGCAGATCTCCAATCATGTTGGTGAGAAAGAAGGATTGTTCGTGGAGGATGTGCATTGACTACAAAGCACTGAATAAAATAACGATTAAGAATCGTTATCCCCTTCCTCACATAGATGATCTATTGGATTAGCTGAAATAAGTTGTTTACTCTTCCAAGTTGGACCTACATAGTGGTTACCATCAGGTCAGAGTAGCAGAGCAAGATGCATGGAAGACTGCTTTCAAAACAAAGCAAGGGTTGTATGAATGGCTAGTTATGCCTTTTGGCTTAACTAATGCTCGTGCCACTTTCATGAGAGTAATGAATGATGTACTCAGGCATTTTATTAATGATTTTGTAATTGTATATTTGGATGACATTCTTGTATTTAGTAAAACATGGGAAGAACATTTGCAACATGTAAAGCAGACTCTAGATGTTTTGAAAAACGAAAATATCTATGTTAAATTATCAAAATGTGAATTTGGAAAAACATCTTTGAATTATTTGGGTCATATAGTAGGGAGTGGTGAATTGAAGATAGATCCCTCTAAGATTGCAGTCATTGTAAACTGACCTAAACCCAAGTCTGCTACTGAAGTTAGAAACTTCCTAGGGGCAGTACAATATTGGAGAAAGTTTATTGCTAACTTTTCCTTAATTGCAACTCCCTTACATGCATTAACAAGATTGAACAAGATCTTTCAGTGGGGAGGCAAACAACAGAAAGCCTTCAACACCTTGAAAGAAAAAATTAGTACAACACCAGTACTAGCATTGCCAAATATTCAACAACCATCTGAGATCGAAACAGATGCCAGTGACTATGCCATGGGAGCAGTGTTGATGCAACATGGTAAACCCATATGCTACCATTCTGAGACTTTTAATTCTGCAGTAGTTAATTATCCTACATATGATAAAGAATTGTATGCATTAGTTCAGAGTGTGAAGAAGTGGAAACATAACTTAATAGGAAAAGAAACAGTAATACATACTGATCATCAACCACTTCAGTACTTGCACTCACAAACTATGTTGCAACAATCAAGACACTATAGGTGGATGGGTTTCCTATAACAGTTTCATTTAGTCATCGGATATAAAAAGGGCACACACAATAAAGCTGCAGATATGTTGTTCAGACCAATGATAAATGCATCTATTATACTTAAGCATAACTCAGTAATGCATAAAAGCTACATGGAACAATATGCTCAAGATATAGACTTTAAATATGTATATGCAGCTTTAAGTAATGGCAAAAAGGTAGAAGAAGTGGATTACTATATTAAGGACCAACTCTTGTATCATTTGGGAAAGCTATGCATTCCACAAACAGAGAGAATTAATATAATTAGGGAAGCACATACTTCTCTGATATTAGGTCATTTTGGTGTAAGAAAAACAATTGCACAACTACAAAGATATTGCTATTGGTCAAAAATGCATGAAACAATTTCTAGATATGTAAGAGGGTGTACCATGTGTGCTAAAAGCAAGCCCAAAAATAGAAAACTAGGCTTGTAGACTCCACTGCCAGTCCCTTCCTGTCCTTTGGAAAGTGTTTCCATGGACTTCGTTGGGGGATTGCCAAAATCTAGAAAGGGGCATGACTATTTATATATTATTGTGGACAGGTTCAGCAAAATGTGTATTCTAATACCTTGTAATAAGCATATTACAACTGAACAAACAACGAAATTGTTCTTTCAGCATGTCTGGGTGCATTTTGGGTTACCCAATTCCATAGTATCTAATCGAGACTCCTGATTTGTTGGGAAGTTTTGGTCAAGTCTGTGGGAATTAATGGACACCAAACTAAAGAAAAGCATAGCCTTGCATCCACATATAGATGGCCAAACAAAGGTAGTCAACCAGACAGTGATCCAGTTGCTCAGGGGTTATTGCATCAAGCATCCCAAGCTTTGCGATGAACATTTATGTTATGTGCAACACGCTTACAACCATGCTAAACATTCTTCTACACAAAGATCTCCTTATGAGACATGTTTTGGTTTTATACCAAGGTCTCCTTTGGATTTTGTCTTTGAAAAAGACATAGCAGTTGCTAGACACAGTAATGTGGATAAAGCAACTAGATTTATTGAACATATCTAATAGATTCACCAGGCAGTGTAGGAACAACTCGAGAAGAGCCAAGCCAAATACAAGGCAAGGCATGATAAACACCGGGTGGAGCACAACTTCCAAGTCGACGATCAAGTATGGCTGTATATCAGCAAGGACAGAATGCAAGGTGAAGGAAAGAAGCTGAAGCCAATAAGGCATGGGCCTTTTAAGGTACTTGAGAAAATTGGTGAGAATGTTTTCCACCTTGATTTGCCAACATACATGCACATCTATTCAGTAGTAAATGTAGAAAATTTAAGACTGTTTGAACCTTCATTAATTGAAGATCCTGAAGAGCAAAGTAAATTGCCTTCCATTGATGACTTGTTGCCTGAATACCTCAATGAGCTACAGGAAGATACAGTTCTAGACAGGAAGGTGAGGACAACGCACATAGGAGATGTTGAGTACCTAAGGATTGGAATCAAAGGTTCAAAAACCAATAGTGCAAAATGGATAGAGATTGGACAAGTGAGGTAACAATATCCTCACTTGATTGATGCTTGAAAACCAACTTTTGGTGGTCCAAAATCCTTTTTCCAGTGGGAATACGTGTCCAAATGGATCCAAGAATGCCCTCTAAGTCTTCATGAATTTATTAAAATTCATGCCAAAGCCAAAAATCCCTTAAAGGATCGAAAACATCAAAAGAGGGACACCCTTTGCAGGGCGGAGAAACACTATCGGGAGGCCCAAAACCCATGAAATCAATAAAAAGATAGGTGGAATAAGTGATGCACAGTAGCCGTCCAATCTGGCCGATCAACGGTCCAGATCGGATCGAGAAATCGCAATCGGCGGGGATCGGCTCTTTATATATATAAATTGCGATGAGTGAATGGCAGAGTGAATCTGGACCGTCGATCAAGCGGGTAGATCGACGACCCATATTAAATCAACGGATCGCTGTCGGAGTATGCAGATTAGCGCTTTATAATGGCCCCAGGGTTATTGTGATGAGCGATTATGATATATCAAATCGTCGCATCGCATCGGAACTATGTAGTGGAGCGGGGTCGATACCCATAAGGGCAGCGATATTACGGACCCAATAATCCGATAGGCGAAATTGCATATATATTGAAGTCCGGAAAACTGTGTTTTCCTTTGTAAATTGCATTTTCGCAAACAAACGAAAAATAAAAGGGAAAGGCGTCGACGCGATATTACGGACCTAAGAAGGTTCATTAACAATATTAGATGGAATTTCAAGTTCGGAATGCAGGGATTTACAGTGTTTTAGTGTATTTTCGTATTAAATGAAATACATAAAGACAAAGACATCCCGACATGCGATATGCGACCGGTGGGCAGACCCGATACGGGATTGAACCATATTTAAAGGACTTTGAAGTCTGACATATCATTTTTTGGCAGATTTTTCCTGTTTTATGCACATTTCTCTATGTTGATGAAAAACGGTCATGTTTGGGAATCTGATGGAGTTCAAGGGACCTAGGCATTCTTACGTTAAAGAACCGGTGGCCACCTCCCCTTTAGGCATTATGCCATACCTGGGAAACATTGGAAGAGGGATTCGAACAGACAGAAGCCCGGGAGACTAAAGGACAAGGAGACAAAACGAGCAGGCAGCCCATAATGGCTTTAAAAGCTACAGATAAAGCACAAACAGGCAGGCAATGCTCAAAAGCCAATGCGAGACAAAGTTTAGAGCAGATTGAGGGTTGTGTGGGAGTCTATGTACTCAGAGGAATATTGAGGGATTCAAGTGAAGCTCTTGTTATTGTAATCTGTTTGTGTGTGAGGCTCAAATTGAGCTCACTGTTGTAAACAAAACTCTGCTTGAAGACATAATAGAGAGGCCACCATTGAAGGTTGGACCAGGAGATGTAGCATAGGAGTATTGGGTGAACTCCTTATTAAATTTGTTGTGTCATGTGTTATCTATTATGTTTGTTTACTGCTTCATTGTCTATGCATTTCGCAATCTTATCGATCCATTGCATATAATGACATAGACTAATCCATGCACATAAGTCTGTAATACCTTATTAATTATCTTAGATCTCATTTTCAGACCAATAAGCCATACAAAAACATGTTGAAGGCCAGTTATTTGGTCCCAATTCTTTTCTGGAATCGTTTCAGTCAATGCCAATGATTAGAAACAAACATAAACAAAATGATACTTTAGGGCTTTTACTTTTACTCATGCAACCCCAGTTTGCTTCAAGAGTTGTTCATGCCTCATTTGGAGATGTTGAAATTGAAGTTTAACTAAAGGTTTTTCTAGGAGGTAAGCCCTCGCGAGAGAGATATTCTGAAGAAAAATGGTTAAACTATCTTACCCAACAAAGACATGCTTTTATTACTATCATCCAAATCATAGCGAGAAATTGCAGAATTAGGAAAATCTACGCAAGTTTCATAAGTTTTATATATTTGGATACAATAAGTTTCAATAAGTTAGGCCTCTCCTTGGTTGTTATTTACTCCTACCTCCTAATTCTTCCCCTTTGCCCCTGTAGAAGACATCAAGTCTTGACAATACAAACTTATTTTATAATATTGCACTGGGAAAAAAAGACATCGGATCATAGTACTGATTACCAGCTTATTGAAGGTGCTGAAGTGGCTAGCCTTCTATTTAATAAAAACATGCTTGGATTTAATAAGAAGAGAATAGTTGCCAATGAAGGATCATGCTTGCCAATTACTATCAATTGTTAATGGCGGTTTGGATTGTAAATGTCTTTTAGTCTTCTTTCCTAACAAAGTTCTAGATATTTAATTCCTTTCTTAGTTTGAGAAAATGTTTAACTTTATTCTGTGCAGGAATGAATGTTGATGAAAATAAATCAACTCTGCGGCAAGGGGAGGGAGAATATCCTTCAAATGCAATTACTGGTAGATGTTTAGGAACTTTTGCAAGTGCACCAGGGCAATCAATTTCTGTGGAAAGTGGAAGTGGTGTATCAAGAGGTAGTGATGTAGCAATTGCAACACCTTCCAGAAACAATCATATGGCAAGGGTACAACGTTTATATATTCATCAACAAGACTTAGATTCTTCAGAGACTACAGGGTGAGTCTCATGCATTACTCTATGTTGTTGGTTTCTGGGGGTTGTGTATTTGTCATGTTTGAGATAGAGCATTACTGATCGGTTGTACCTTTGCACTTGAACAACACAAAGAAGAGAAAAAGAGTTCCTAGAATCAATGGTGGAGAGAAGGGTGGGAGGGGACTCCCACAGTTCAACATGAAAAGTGTATCATGACAATTCACCTATTCTCTTTCTTTTTCTGACTGATTTTTTTTTGGTACATGTTGATGGATGGACATCTTTATGTTGTTGGAGGTAATGGAATTGATATAAATCGATAGTAGATTCATATGTGTTTGTTCTCGTAATGGCAATCATGGGGCACAAAGGGAGGTCAAATGCAAGCCAGGTGTGGACCTCTCCAATCATGGAGACAATGTGGGTAGCTAATATGTGTGGAGTTCCGTTTAATCCTTGTCGTTGACTAGCTCAAAAAAAAAATCTTGATCCACTTGTAGATAATGTTTTTGTTTGTTATACATGGTGTCCTTAGGGCATGCTTGTAATTATATTTGTATTAAACATTGGCCTTGGGGGTTTGTTTCACTTATTGTCAATTGTTTAACTATGTCCAGTCATTCAGAAGGTTGAGAGCAAGTGTCGGACCACATATAATGAGGTAAGAACATCACCATAGAGACTGCATATTATTTAGCAATTGTTCCTTGTTTATTTGTTAAGTATGACTCCCATTTTTTTTTTTTCTCATCATCTTATCTTAATTAAATATTGAAATTGTTATATGCAGCATTTTTTAGCAGGCACTGCAGAAGGCATCTCTGAAAATTTGTACCATTGCTTATAAAATGCTAAACTGCAGTAATGATTAACGCATAGTACAATCAATGGGAATTATTACATCCCCAGATCTCTGAAATCGATCAATATGACTGAATCGCTGTTGATATAGCCGGGTAGGTAAAATGAATACTCGTTCAAGTGAAAGTTCTGGAAATGACATGCTGAGAATGCCCCCTAGGCACATGCTCCAACAGGCAGTAGGAATGGATTCAATGAACCAATGGCATGTGAAAAGTGTTAAACAAGACTCATCTCTTAGAGGAATAGTGAACATGGATTCTCAAGGGAAAAAATGCTCTTGAACAGGTAAACTTTGCATAGTCAAAGGTGGTCAGGACATGCTCACAAGACAATACTATGAATGCGGGAGATATATTAAATTTATTCACTCTATTTGGACTTGAAAGGAATATCTAATCTATGAAAACTGTGGATCCTTGTAAGAAGTTCAATTTGTCAGTACTGTGTGTCCTTTAATCTCAATTGAAAATACTTCATGCTTAGATTGTTGATATCATATGTTTGATTTGTTTGTAGCCCTTTTGTAGTAAGCAATTGTTTCTTCTGCAGGATGTTCTGAATTCAAATTTACAAATGAATTTAAGAGAAAAACTGGGAGGAGGAGATCCTAAAGGCTTTTCTACAGGTTATGCTTCTACAAACTCATCTATATTTGACAGTGCCACAAACATGTCTTGTTCAAACAAAGCAACATCTTTATCAAGGTAAGGTTTTGGTTCAAGTTTTTTTATTAAGTAATTTATCTATTTGTTGTTCCACCAGCTTTTACTAGTTTTTAATATTATAATATACTGAGATGTTCAATTTCTGCTTATAAATTGTTTCTGTTGAGCCAAAACGTTCTTGACCTTCTAAGCAAGCCAGATAATCTAAAAGAAAGTGATGCATTAAAGCGCACTATATTAGGAACTTCAATGTAGCTAGCTATAGTTTTCCCGCAACATGCAACAAGCTACCCCTAGTCTTATCTCGCCATACCCTTGCTAGGAGAGATTCTATTGGCCTTCAACCGGTGGCTCAACTTTCATGGCATGCTAGTAAGCAAGCAAGTTTTCCCTAAAGTTGTGGATCCATAAGGCAATCCTTCATCAATTAATCAATACAACTAGCTATAGTTTGCCCACAACATGCAATAGGCTACCCCCTAGTCTTATCTCGCCATACCCCCTGCTAGGAGATTCTATTGGCCTTCAAGTGGTGGCTCAAATTTCATGGCACGCTAGTAAGCAAGCAAATTTTCCCTAAAGTTGTGGATCCATAAGGCAATCCTTCATTAATTAATCAATTTTAAATAATTATTTTTTTAACAATTTATTCAATACATTAGCAAACCATGTTTCTCCACACATTATTGTAATAATATTACAAGAACAAAGTCAAAGTGAGAGATTCCATTGCTCTCCAAGAGTGTTGAGGTTTGATATAAATCATTGATCATTTTACAAACCATGGATGTAGTACTATTTCTATAGGACGAGATATCAATTATATTTCATTTGATAAGGAAACAATAAGTGACTTATAAATCGCAAATAAATAAGTACTTCCTGCAATTTATGGAAATTGTCAGCCAAACATAAACGAGAATTGCAGTATGCTTGGTTTTCTATCATTTAGTGCATCATCTTTTTGCAGAACAAAGGGTTGGCCTTCAATATGTTTAGCAAAACAACTCCCGATCACCTAATATTGGACCATGAATATTTGGTGCAAACTACTGAAGACATAGTGGAGAGTAGATAAGAAAGCTTGCCCTAGTGAGGTCATGCTCCCCACTGGCTACAGAGGCTCAAGTTCCCCATGCATGTGAATTAGCAATGACTGAATCAGATTGCAACCCATAACACCATTGGTGGGCTATTGACACCCACAACACGTGGAACAAATTCCTAATAATCCATATTGATGAGACATGCATAACAACTAGCATTGTGTTGGGCAACTCTAATACCAATATCATTGGCATAGCTGGATACCAACATCATAGGCATGGATGGAGAGAGGAAATTTTATAACCCCAGAAGCGATTGTAAAATATTACAAAATATATATGTTTAACTGTAGGCAAAGACACATCTATGTCATTCCAGCATCAAGATCCAAACAGTAATTCAAGTCACAATGGGCAAATAATACAGCATTAAGGTTTTCACATGGGTAGATTTCCTAAGAATCCTAATGCAGATAATAAACTCAGATAAGTTTCATGTAATTTTAGATACTGCAACAATGATTTGACCAAAATAACCTTGCTGTGAAAACAAACCAATATACCACTTCAAAATAAGCTTAATTCGGCTATTAAGCACAAACAACAACTTACAAATTCCTTTGGGAAATCTATGAGAGAGTGCTTGTTCCTCCCAACCAACAAGCTGGCACCACCAACTCCTCTCGAGCATAGACTTCTTCCTTCTAGGAATAACACCTTCTGTATTCCCATAGTAATACTTTATAATTTTTTACTAGTAGATTTTTCCTAGCAGTTGCTTTTAGGCTTTGCTCCCTTTTACCAAGCTTTTTCTTTTAACTAGGATGGGCGATGCTAGGGCATTATTAGAAATTAGATTTTTCTTAAATTAGAAATGATATTTTTATCAAATTATAGATTAGATTTTTATCTAATTTCTAATTGGTAAAAATCTACTACTTTTCTTTTAACTAGGATGGGTGATGCCGAAACATCATTTTTATCTAATTTCTAATTAGATTGTTATTAAATCAGAAATTAGATTTTTATCAAATTTCTAATTAAAAATTAGATTTTTATCTAATTTTTATTTGGTAAAATCCTGCCGGTGTTTGTATTATGTAATTACATAAAAAGATGCATGTTTACATTTTGTAATTATGTAAAAAGGGAAATGTTTTTTTTTAGAAAAAAACATGAAGTGGAAAAAACAATGGCATGAAGTCTTTTATAACTGTTTTTTAGTGAACAATGGCATGAAGTATTTTATAATTGTTTTTCAGTGAGGTCCTTTATAAATAACAACATATTTTTACCAATTAGAAATTGGATTTTTACCAAATTTCTAAATGTTTTTTATATAATTACAAAATATTAACAACAACAAATTTTTAGATACTTACATAATACAAACAACAATAGATTTTTAATTTGCTGTTGTTTATATTTTGTAATTGGATAAAAAACATTTAGAAATTTGGTAAATCGAATTTCTAATTGGTAAAAATCTGTTGTTGTTTGTATTATGTAATTATGTAAAAATCTGTTGTTGTTTATATTTTGTAATTATGTAAAAAGGGTAATGTTTTTTTAGGAAAAAACATGAAGGGGGGGAAACAATGGCATGAGGTCCTTTAAAAACATGACAACATAAAAGCTGATCCATTCTATCACCTAGGACTAGAGAATCTGATTCCAAGAAAGAAAGAAATTGTCAAAATAGAAAATACGATTCAACTTCAGCATTTAGAGTGTTTTTATTACTCACTTGGATTTTTAACTAAGTTGTTTGCAAATTCCGCCCTAGAGAGCCATTATGAGATTATTCACCTACAATCCTTTGTTTTTTTCGAGAGAACATCCTTTCCTATCGATCTCTTCTACTTTGGGGATATGGCAAGTGGAGAAGGAGGTGCAAGTGGAACGGAAAAGGTGAGCTTACTTTGTTTCTATAGAATAATTACATAATATAATATGTTTTATTTTTTGTTTTAGGTTTGAAGTTAGAATTATAATTTTATAATTATACTTTGTGGTAAATCATTGAAACTTGGATAGGGAAAGAATCTGATAACAGAGTCCTTGCTTGAAGATGTTTTTGGGACAGAAGGACTTAAAAAACTTCATGCTTTGGATGTTGAATCCCTAATCCATTTTCTTAAGACAAAATCACCTTAAGCTAATCAACTAGGTCCAGGTAAACAACAAGCTTTACGAGAATTGATAAATTCCCCATCCTCTCTTGGATCAAGAAAAAAATCGAAAAAAGTGTCATTAACATCAAACACCAATAATGAAGAACATTGTGTTGAGACATCTTGTGTGATGGCAACTCCTACGATTGCAAATTCTTGTTCATCCTCAGCTTATGCATCATCTATTGGTAGTTTAGGTACCAAGATAGAGTATGACCCTATTTTAGGGGAGATAAGAAGAACAGATGCAGGAAAACAATTCTTAAATAGGCTAAAGGACTCATGCCTTCAATGATTTAGAGATCATCTTCATCTCACATTCTCCAAGATCCAACTTCACCTAAAAAAGATGGTGGTACAGGACATAGAGAATGAATTTGGTACTGGTTGGTCAGTTAAGAAGATAAAACTCCAAATATCGCTCAACTGTAAGAGGTTTCGTTGCAACCAAACAAGAAAAATTAAAAAAATGCCTCAAGATCAAAGACTGAAACAAAGACCATTTGACACACATTTTAGAGTATGGAAAGAACTTGTAAAATCATATGAGAAGTTGGATGCACAAAGAAAGGTCGACGATGAGAGCATTCAGGTTTTGGATTTTTCATTAAACGTTATTTAGAATGTATTAATATTTATAAGTATCTTAGACGTGTATTTGTGTGAAAATAAATTGAACTAGTTTATGTTTAAGGACGAGGCATCCAAGGCAAGGTTAGCAAAGACAAAAGTCACTCATCGTAGTGGTCAGAAAGGTTTAAAAGCATTGATAACAACCTTTGTAAGTATATTAAACATGTGATATTATTTTAATAAAATTTGTACTAAAACAAAGTCATTGTTATCTAATTTCTCCCTATTTACTGATTGATAGGAACTAAATTATGGAAGACCTCCAAATCATTTGGAAAAGGAGGTGCTGCAGCAAAAGAGATGGGTTGAATTTGTTGTTTGGATGGACTCTATGGTATGTAATCTTAGTTGGATTTCCAATATACTTTTGAACCATATTTTCATTTTATTTTTTAGTACTATTAGATATTATATCTTACCTCATTTTATGGTTAACATTGTATAAAAAAACATGCGTTGTGTTATGAAATTAATACTAACACGTAATATTGATTTTTTTTGCTAGAATGCTATAGGTAATGATTGCTAAGACAATGATCATGATGATGATCCAGACTATGCTCAACATATATCAGGAGATGATGAGGATGAGGATGATGATGGTGAAGGAGGAGATGATGATGATAACAGTGGTGTTGGTGATGATGACGTGGATGAGAGTAATGAGGATGGTCAAGATGATCATGAGGATGATCTTGGTGGTGGTAGCTAGGCATGCACATGAATTGTTTTTGATGGAGAAATTATTGTGTAGAATGAGATTGTTATGTTCAGATGGATGTTGTGAATTTACCCTATATCAATGGAACATTTTGATTTGGTAATCATACGATGAGTTTGATTTTATTAAAGATGATGATGATATTATCATTCTTATATTTTTATTTGATTTATATATTGGAAAGTATCATCATTATTTTGATAGAGAATTATAATGTATGATGATATTACCATCTTTGGATGTATGTTGTTAATTTATCATAGAATAATGATATTCATGAAATATTATGATCTGTTAATCATATTTGAATTTTAGTTGTTTTGATTAAAAATAATATTGGTCTTATTAGTATTGTGTTGCTATTTTATATATATGTGTTGAAAATTGTCAATGAATCATTGTATATGACGACATTGTTATTCTTTTGGATGGATGTTGTCAATTTCCCTTAAATTTCTTTACAAACAATTTTGAATTGTGATATCTTCTTTAATGATATTTAGAAACTATGATATATTTCACTATGCAATTGAAATTAGTAAAATTAATCTATAAAGGGGGTCATATATGTAAAGAAAAATATACTCTATATAAGAAGTCAAATGCAAATGTAACCATGGATGTAAAATTGAAAGTGAAATTGGATGTTAAACTAGGAATTAATACAAAATGCAAACAATGTCATACAAAGTGTTTTAAACTAGAAGTGAAAAATTGTGCAATAGTTGACACAAAGAACGGAACAAAACATGGCATACAAAAGGATATCAAATTGGGAAAAAACAAGGACACATAAACGGACACCAAACTAGATGCAAAAAAAGACAGATAACTAGATGTAAAATAAGATGCAAAGTTGAGTGCTAAAAAGAAGCAAAAAATGTTACAAATTAAGATGCCAAATGATGATGTAAATCATGGTGTAAATTTGGGATGCAAACTTGGGCGCAAAAAAGGAAAAAAAAAAGATGTAAGAAAATACATAAAACAAGATGCGAAATGGGGCTAAAAAAGGTGAAACCAAGGATGCCATATTGGATATAAAAATTGATGCATAGTCAGATGCAAATTTAGGCTCAAACTTAGACACAAAATTATATGCAAATGTGGACACAAAATGAGGCAGAAAAAAGATGCAAATTTGGATGGCGAAGACGATGTAAAACTAGACACCAAAAAAATGTAAAATTGGATGAAAAAGTGGGCGTAAATAATAGTGCAACATTGGACACATAAGTAGACACAAAAAATGGTGCAAAAATGGGCATAACAATAGCTCAAATTTGGATGCAAAAAGTGATGCAAAACTTGGTACAAAAACAAATGCGAAAGTGGACATAAAAATCGGCTCTAAATTGAATGTACCATTAGACACAAAATAAGATGCAAAGGTGGACACAACACATGAATCAACATAAGATGCAAATATAAATGCAAATTTGGATGCTCAAAATGATGTAACATTGGATGCAAGAAATGGTGTTAAAAACGATGCAAAATTAGATGCAACAAATGACGCAAAATATTGTGCAAAATGGGATGGAAAAAATGGAATCAAATCAAACGTAAAAGTGGACATAAAAAATGGTCCAAAAAAATATGCAAAAAAGGGCACAAAATTGGATGCAAAATTTGGTGCTAAATCAAATTCAACACATGGTGCAAAGATAGGCACCAAAGCTGGTGCAAAAATAGGTACGAAATTAGAAGCAAAAACTAGTGTAAGATTAGATGCAAAACTTGGCGTAAGACTAGATGCAAAAAACTGACACAAAATGGATGCAGAAAAATACGTTAAATTGGATGCAAAATACAGTGTAAACTTGATGCAAACGATGGCGCAAAAGTGGAAGCAAAGAATGACACAAAATAGGAAGCAAAAGACGATGAAAAATAGATGCAAAAAATGACACAAAACTAGAAGCAAAACTTGTCATAAAATAAGATGCAAATCTTGGCTCAAAATTTGACGCAAAAATTGATGCATAGTTTGGTGTAAAAAATGATGCAAAATTTAGCGTGAAAAAGGATGCAAAATCAGGTGTAAAAAAGGACGCTTTAAAAATTGTACAATAGAGCTAGATTTAACACCAAGTTGCTCATCACGATTATAAAAAAAATGCACTAAAATCTGGCGCTAAATCTGGTGCAAATCGCTGGTTTTGTTGTAGTGGATCTTGGATATTATATCATTCATTGTGAGGAAAAGTGGAGAGAACAACTGCAACAAGAGAGAGAGCGCACTTGGACACAAGCAAACAAGAATAAGCAAGGGCAAAAATCAAGCAAAGAAACAACAACCAACAATAGGATTTTGTAGGTAAAAGGTTGCATGTTTGATTTATCTTGTTGGATTTGTATGCATGGTACATGCATTGGTTCACAGGTTATTTTGTTGCCATTGACATGGTGATTTACCTATAGTGACAATCATTTATGGCCTTGCTTATGCTATTTCCTGGATAGCCATGATGTAGTGGGTTTCTTAACTGGTTGAGCTTTTGATTGCCAGTAGATTTTGGATCCTGGTTGAGGTGGTCTCAGGAAAATCCCAAAGGTTGGGGTGGAGATGGTTTTCTCCAGGGAGCCCTTGATAGGTGGGTGGAGGTAGGAAAATTCCTCTGGGTATGGTGAAGAAATTCTGAGGCATCCAAGCTTGTGTTGGTTTTGGCGATCTCTGGATAGGTTTAGGTGAGACCACTATGGCTTGGGGGTAGAGGTGGTTTAACCTCTAGATTCCCTCTTTCGTTATGTTTTGGTTTATCCCTTGTAATCCCACATTCAAGCTTGGAATATGACATAGGGGTGATTGGCTGAAAGAGAGATTTGGTTCAACCCAATCTATGGTCGGGTAGTACGAGGAAGTCCCTGACTTGGTTGGTACTATACATTTGTTAATATGTGTTATTCCTTATTGATAATCAATGAGCATAAGTGTTGGTTTATTGTTGATTATATGACTGGTTTTTCATGGCTTCATTCTGGCTAAATGCTAGTTACATGCATGGTATACTTCTTATTATATGATGTGCTCTTGATCTAGATCTAATTCATGGTTTGATGGCTCATGGTAGATTTATATGAATGCATGTGCTAATCTGTGTTTTAGTGCAACTAGTGCTAGAGGGAAACAAGCCTTTTGATGAATATCTGATGAATTAATGAAAACAATGGACAAACTATGTATTCATGACCTATAGGTACCATAGTCACAAAGTGTTTGTGTAAATGAATAATTTGGACCGCCAACTTTCCGAGATCGTAACTTTGACATACGATCTCCGTTTGACTATCATAATTCCATGTTTCAAAGATTTCCACGAGGAGGCCAAAAAATAATCTATATTAAAAGCTAGCACTTCTTCGATCTCTCAAATTTCTCTAAAAATGTTGTTTAGGCCCTCAAAACAACCTCGAAAGTTTATGACCCAAAAAATTTGTAAAAAATAGAAAGTGGTGTTAAATTTAAGGAAATGAAACTAAAAGAAAATAGTGTTGGGTCAAGTTAGGCTGATAATTGTGTGATCATGTGTCTCTGGATGGTTCCAGTAAGTTGGAAAATGACCCCATTTCCATAACTTAATTTTGGAGGTTGAGTTATGCATAGTAACTCACAACTCATGTTTACCTTGTTGAGCTTGTAAAAGCCGATAAATGTGAGGTGAGGTATTACAAAACCCCAAAAACCATAACCCTCCCCTGAAAATTTTATGTCAATCCTCCTTAAATTCAAATAACAATAAATAGAATTCCATACTGCAAAATAAAAGGCTCACTCTTCCTTAACTTTAGGTTGTGAAATTATTCTTTATCCATTTTTTCTAAAAATATACATCTTGATTAAATCCTATTAAGTTTATCAATAAAAATATCCTTTTAAAAAAAGAGAATTTCATAAATTGAATTTTTAAAAAGCACTTAAATGTGGACTCTCGAATTAAGATGTAAAATCATTTTTAATTCACCTATTATTATTAAAAATATCACCGCCATAAACCTCTACAACTTAGATTAGGGATATAAACTCTTTAGGGTAAGGAATTGAGACAATCTCTTCTCTCATGTGTATTTTTCATATGTTTGCAATACCTAAAATTAACATGATCATAGAAATTAAATAGCTAGTAAATATAGATAGACATCAATACATAATAAACATCAAAACAATTACTTCATAATATATTTCAAAGTGTTAGAATTTTAAAAATCATAAAAACTAACTAATTAACTATAAAAAAGAATTAATATATAAATGAAACATATATATATTTAAAAAAACACAGAACAAGATTCTTAACCATTGAGATTTACCCCACTTTATCACAAAGATTTACCCAATTTTACCATGGAGATTCTTAATCTATAAATATGCCTTGTTATAATACCATGGGCCAATACCATGACTTATCAACACTACATACCCAAAAAACCATAATTCATTTCATATGACACTTTTGGATTCTTAATCTATAAATAAAAATACACTTTGTTACAATATCGTGACTTATCAATACCATATGTTGAAAAAACTATAACTTGCTTCACATGATACTTGTTTATATGTAATTTTTTTTAATTAATCATTTTAATTAAAAAAACATAAAATACATAACTACTTTGAAAATAAATCTCAACCATTTATTTGTGGATATTATTATAAATATTCCAGAATATTTCATGAAAATTAAATCAATAATATTCATCTAATAATTTTTGATAATTAAATTAAAACTATAAAAATCCCATCTCATCAAAACCTGTTTAAAAAATATAAATCTTTAACAATAATGCCTAATAATGAAATTACTACTTTGATCGGACTAATGGGTGTGTTCTTCACAAAAAGAAGGTATAAAGAAAAGTATAAAGATTTATGGTCAAACCCAAATAGCTATTTTTTTTGGAGTTCTAATAATTTGACAATTGAATTAAAATTATAAAATCCTATTTCAACATAAAAACACATATTTGATAAAATCCTGTTTAGAAAAATTACTACTTTGATTGAACTAATAGGCGTGTTCTTCACAAATGAAAAGTATAAAAGATAAGGATTTATAGTCAAACCCAAATAACTATTTTCTTTTAAATTTTAATAATTTGATAATTGAATTAAAACTATAAAATTCCTATTCCAATATAAAAACACCTATTTGATCAAAACCTGTTTAAAAAAATTACTATTTTGATTGAACTAATGAATGTGTTCTTCACAGACAAAAAGTATAAAGTATGTTTTTAGCCAACCAAAAATATAAAAAAACCATATATTCGGGCACAAATCACTATTTTCTTTTCAAATTTAATAATTAAATTAAAATTATAAAAATCCTATTCCACTAAGTATTGGATCAAAACGTTTTAATAGATTACCTCTTCGATCAAAACGTTTTAATAAATACGGGAAGGCTATAACGGAACAGAAAACGTTTTAATAGATTACCTCTTCGATCAAAACGTTTTAATAGGTCCGGGAAGGCTATAACGAAACAGAAAGCACAAATAAAGTTCTCCCTGCACGTAACAATTTTTATTTTTTTGAGGACATAGCAAAAAATAGTGGGCGTCGAGAATCGAATGGACTTAACGGAGCTCAAACAAGTGATTGAATCCAAGCAATATGACAAAATCTCAGATATCTGTGACGAGCTTCAACTCCAGGTGGTAACCTATTTTTATTATCGATTGATTTCATACTTCGTTTCTCTTTCTACTGTCATAGGGTTCCTCTCTTCTTTTCCTTTGGTCTGGTCTGGTGCCGTATCATTGAGATTCAATTGCCCTTGTACTGGAAATTGCGAACAATTATACCCCTGCTGGGGATTGGAGCCCCGACTTAGAATTCATCTATTGAATGAATGACTTGGCCTCTGTGTTGTGGGTTTGTGCTTTTATTTGAGAAATGCAGAAACCCAAATAGCAAACTTTAATATTTATCCATACAAATTTTATTAGTCTTTATTTTTTTGCTCGAAACCATATCATTGACAAGGGATTCTTTTAATGTCTGTTTATTCTGGAACCACAAGGTTCCCGCTTGATCACGTCCACTATCAAATTTAGTATTTGATTGTCTCTACTTCTGTTTTGAGACCCAGCTTTCATTGTAGAATTTAAATGTTTATACTCTCTGGTATAAAATGGAATCAGGGTATGCCAGGATTACCAGGGAGTTGATGCCCTGGTTATTGTATTTGCCTATATCGTGGCATTGCTGTTTAAATCTTTTATATATGGATTAATGGTTTTGATTCTTCATTTTTCCCCCGTTTTTTTTTTTTAATTTTAGAAATGGTTCTCAATCTTCAGCGTGTTTTGGCAAATGGAAAAGGATATTCGTTAACCATTTTGATTTGACCAAACCCACTTTCTTTATATTTCTTCAGTTTAACATACAGACAACGAATCGTGTCGAGTGATGCTTGCATAGTTCCATTTATTGTTTTTCTTACGATGCCATTGTAGGACTTCCATTATTTTCATTTAGATGTTTGCAGTTCATTCATAGCACTGTCTTACTCGCTCTGACTACTCTACACATACATTCATCCTGTATTAATTGGCTGTTACTTGAATTGACGTTTGCATTTAAAGTGTAAGGTATTCCAATGAGGGAAAAGGTATACTGCTTGGAAACTCTCCATTGTTTTGACAATATTTGCATGCTTCAACTTGTAGTTGGCTGCTCAAGGTATCAAAGAGCCAGAAGGTTGGCCGTATTCCATTCATCTGTTGGGACACATCTACATACAGGATATGTAAGTGGTTCTGGTGTTAATTCACAACCCCAGTTAATTCTATTTTTCAGTTCAATTATTTATGATAGACTTTATTTTTGAGGTTTTGGAGTGGATGATCTTTCTTAAAGTAAATGTGAGATTCTTACTGACAGAATTGTCAATTACTTTCAGAATAAACCTGCCAACCATATGGTGGTGGTTGTCAGTTTCTGATTTCGGTTATTTATATTTCTGACAATGAGCCACTTGCAGAAATAGTGCAAGGTTTCTCTGGAAGCGGATACCTTCATCTGTGAAGGAGAGTCAGCCTGAAGTTGTTGCTGTGTGGAAGATAGGTCAGTGCATGTGGACACATGATTATGCAGGCGTCCATGGAGCTCTTCAAAGCTTCAATTGGAGTCCAGAAGTGCAGCATATTATTACTGCATTATCTGGTAAGTTTTTCCAAAGAAAGTGGTTTTCTATAAAATGGAAGTGCAGTAAAGTTCTAGATTGTAGATGTAATGTAGTTTCTAGATTGTAAGAACCAGGCTTTAAGGCATCTTGACTTACTGCTTGGCATTTACAGCTGCGTTTCCAGTATAGCCAGATATTTTTTGTCGTTCTTGGATCCCACGTTCCAAGATATTGGAGGTTTCTTTCAAAATGCACAAATGGCATGGTATTAAAGAATAATGGTAAACTTAAATGACTTTTGATGGTAATTGGGGTTGCAAATTCTCAAAGTAAAAGGCTTGCGGGCATTCTGACTATAGAGTCTAGAGTCTAGATAATCTTGTAATCTCTAGTTATACATGATGGACACTAATGTGACTTACCCGATCTCAACTCTTTTCAAGTCTTAGAGTTGCCTCACTTATATCAGTTATCCCTCCTGATTCTTACTGATGGTTTTCCTTTTGACAAAAAGATTGGTGCCCACAGCCACCCTATCAAAGGAAGACATTAGTTCCCAAAAATATTCTAAAATCGCAGGGGCTCTTTCTTCAGCAGTGGTGTCCTTTTCCTTTCTTTCCTTTACATTAATCCATTTCCGTTGCATTGTAGAGTCACCATCAAGGATTTCATTCTGAGGTTTCTCTGGACTTATTCCTTTGGAGCTGGAGACAGGCCTTTTCCAGCCTCTTTAAAATCAACATGTGGCTTTGGTGTAAAGTTTTCTGGATTTGTGGCGGCCTGCAGGGACTTTCCCTTTTCAGCTTTTGTTTTGGGATTGGGGTGTTCTGCATACAATGCAGTAAATCTGTTTCAGGTCTCAGTAGATTGTTAGCTAATCTGCTGAATACTCTGATGTTTGTTCTGTTGATTCTGAGGAGGTATTTGGCTAGAGTTTGAAACTTTCTAGAAGCCTTCATTCTTCTTGGGACTGGGGGGCTGTGGAAGATGGGATTTCGTAGGGCTGTCCTTATGCAAAAAGTGACCATATTTGTGGAATGAGCTGCACTTGAACTTGATCTGCACAATCCAATTTTTGAGTGTGAATCCAGTTTCTTAGCTACAATTCAGATTATCCAGATACTTTTTCCAAAAACTCTTATAGCAGCATTTCCAATTTGCTCTAATGTTTGGGCATCCTAGAAAATTAGTGGGAGGAACGACAACTTTTACCAAGATGGGAACCCCAGTTGGGATATTTTCTTCTGGGTTAAAGTTTAGGGACCAGTGATTTAAATATAAGACATTGGATTCCATAAACCATGCACCGCTTCCAGATATTTTATCTTGATCCTCCTTAAATCTAAACAAAATTGATTAGAAACCTTGACCACAGTAATCGTGGCTCACTGTTCCTTGGATCAAAAGTGTCTGATTGTTCTTCTACCATTGTCTGTTCTTCAACCATTCTTCTAAAGATTTTCAGCTCAGCCAAGTCCCATCAATCAAAGCATGTTCTGCAAAGAGTAGAGCTTTGCTGACGAGATTTTCAGACTTCACTTGAAAGTGGGGAAGTTTCCTCCATTTGCTTGATGAATCAACATGTGGAACCATTTTTGATGTGCTTATATCTTTTGTTGCTGAATTTGTAAAGACATTGAAGGCCTTGTTGGTGGTGTGAAGGGAATGCAAAAGTTGAGAGGGGGAGGGGAAGTTGGAGCCCCCTTTTGTAGTGGACACAAGTGCAGTTGAAACCGCCTCAGAATCACTTCCAAATGGTGTCTCTTTCTGTGAACTCTCAATTCACTTTTTAAAATATTATTACAAAACATTATTTCTTATAACTTAGGGTTACTTATTTATCTAATCCTCTTACCAGGGGGTCATTGGTGATCCCCTGAGTTTGCCAATGATAAATGGTCCTCATTATGTGCTTTGTTTCCATTTTATATCTACATGTTTTTGTATTCTTTGAGTCAATGTCTTTGAAGGTACAACTCGGTAAAACTTCCAGAAAGTTATTATTTGGGGGCATAGATACACATCTATATTAGTAAAAAATGCTCAATTCATACAATTCAGAGAACAAAAAATATAATTCTATTGAGAATCTTGTTATCAGCAGAGCTGAATTCCTTCTTGTGAATGACAATAATAACTAGATAACCTTAGATATGATGATTTTATTAATGCCAAACAGATGTCCACAAAAGTAGGTCAATGGGATTAACGGAGTGTTAGTATAGATATAAAGTGAGAGTGTTAAAGCAATTCCTAGGTCAATCTTGAAAGAAAATAATATAAAGAACTAAGTGTCTAGTAGCCAAATATCTAGCAGCTAGCTAAGAGAATATATAAGATAAGGTGCAAGTACAACAAACCTTGACTTGACCACCTTTCAACTTGGGTTTCGTTTCAGACTTGGATTGACTCGGTTTTAAAAAAATACATCAAATAATTAGATTTTAATATAAAGATTATTTTTAAGATTCCAAACCATTAGAGACAAGATATGTGACGTTTGCACACCAATTGCAATACATATCAGCAACAAAAGACATAAGCAATGAGGCTCTAAATGGTCGCTAGAGTCCAAAAGCCATACAACAAGCTATTGGCCTACTACAAACCATTGATAAACATAATCACTCATCAAACTCATCACCACATCTAGAAATGGGATCATTAGCATGAGCTACGAAAACATCATCTAGTTGAGAATCTTCAAATTGGCTAAGTTCGCATGTTTGGGGTTTGTAGCAACGTTTTAAAACTCCGACTCGGCCGAGGATCGTCTCTAACTCAGACTCAGATTCAATATTGACTCGGCCGGCTCGACTTCAATGACTCGGTCGTTGTAAAAAATACATTAAATAATTTTTTTTTTAATAAAAAACATAATTTTAAAGATTTTAAACGTAATTTTAAAGATTTTCATTCATGTTTCCAAACACACAGCATTATAATATAGATGGAAGACAACATATGATCAAAGTAGGCTCATGAATATATCCATTATATGAAAATGGCACCCAGTGCACTGTCTAATGGCAATACATAATCAACTGTCATACATGATCAAAGATTCAAAACAAAAAACACATAACCAAGGAGGCTAGAAATGGCCTCTACAACAAAAGTAAACTGTGACCAGACTCTAGTACTACTGGCTAGTAGCTACTGCTAGAGGAGCCAAGATCATGTCGATCAATCTCTGGATCATCATCAGAGTTAGACAGGGGGCTCCATGGCCCCTCCTCATCATCATCTCCAACTGCAACTGTAGAAGTGGTATGACTAGCAGGCTGTGCAGCAGATGCAAGCCGCAGAAGATATGCGGTTGCGCTTCTGTCGTGGCTAAGCAGAGGAAGTGCCTGCAACTAGAGTCCTTGTTGGCTGTGAGACTGAGGTTGGCAGTACAGGTGGATCGGTTTCTGCATTCAACTGAACATCATGTTCAACTGATGCCTCTGTATCTAAATCTAAATCAAGATCCTCATTAGGATCAAACTCTGCTGGATGACTCTCCACTACCCAGTCTGATGTTGGATCAATGTCTTCCAACACAATGGAATCTGAATCAGGTTTTTTGTTCAACAATTGGTTTCGTTTAAGCCGAAGGTTGTATTGGACATGAACTAGATCATTTAACCGTTTTTGATCCAAACAGTTTCTCTTCTTTGTGTGAATCCTCTCAAAGACAGACCAATTGTGCTCACACCCAGTAGCATTGCAAGTTTGACTCAAAATACGAATTGCAAACTTCTGCAATTCAGGACAATGGCCACCAAAAGCCTCCCACCATTGTGCTGCAAAAAACATAGGAGTCTAATGAGTTAGCTCAACAAAATTACAAATTATAAACGATTTAACAAAATTTAAAAAAAAGTTAAACTATTAAGAATTTGAAAATTGAAATTTTTGTTTACCTGGCTTATCTGCTTCTCTTGCAATCTTTGCTAGGTTCTTCCCAAAGGTACCCAAGGCATTGTTGAAGGTCATGACTTGTCGGTGTATCTCCAGCTGATCAGACTCCAATGGGATCATGCGATCAAGGCAGTCAATCAGTCCATCTCTGACCTCCCCCCTCAAAGCTCCTGACTCCTTAGCTTTATAATGATACTGTGGGTTCAAAAAATACCCCGCTGCATGTATAGGGCAATGGAGTTGATTGTTCCATCTTT
>APFE030493554.1:0-16890 GCA_000404065.3 Pinus taeda | reverse complement strand
TTGATTTCGATGAGCCCAAATCATTGGAGGAAACCATCTGAAAGCTCAGGGATTTCTATGAGAAATCGAAGCGCATATATGAGACTAAGCCAGGTTGGAAAGGTAACGTAAAGAAAAAAGGAAAATGGGACAGAAAGTGAGCAAGACCTCAAGGTACAGGTAATAAAGAGAATGTAGTTCCATTTAAGAAGTTCAATGCATTAGACAGAGGACAATGATTTCGATCCGAGGAAAAGAATAAGGATGTAGGCTGGAAGCCTATAGAGTGTTGAACTTGTGGAAAAAATCATCACAGATGAGATTATCCACAGAATCAGGGTGGTAGGCCTCAGATATATAGTGCACATGACACACAGAATGTTGGGTATGTTGGTCAGAGTGTTCCTCATATTTATGAAGCATTGGATAGCAAATAGGCAGACCATCAGGCAGCTATCATTGAGATGGGCAGTAAGCTTTGTCATCAAGTTATTTCTATTTTGATTGACCTTGGATATAATTATAGCTATGTTAGTCCTGTCTTGGTGGATAAATGTGGTTTGAGTAAGGAATTTCATGCAAAATCTTGGTTAGTACAGTTGGCTACAGGTACAAAGAAGCGAGTTCATCATTGGTAAGATCTTGTGCATTTGATTTGAATGGTATGCCTACCGCAACATATTTGAATGTATTATCGTTGGGATCATACAATATGTTATTGGGCATGGATTGGTTGTATATCCATATAACCAAGGTAGATTGTTATGAAAAATAAATTGAGTGTGTGGAAGACAATGAGGAACCAAGAGTCTTTTAGGGAAAGAAGAAAGCCACAACCATTAGGATGGTAACAACTATGCAAGACAAACACATTCATAGGAAAGGGTGTGTGTTATTTGCATTGCACATTTCTAGTGACAAGGGTAAGGAAGTCGAGGATGAAAATGTTTTAAATAGGTACCTAGATTTACAATGGTTCAAGGATGTATTTCTTAAGGACATTACAGAGTTTCCACCTCATAGGGAAGTATATTTTTCTATTGAGTTCGTGCTAGGGGCAACTCCAAAATCAAAAGCACCTTATAGGATGAGCACACCTAAGTTGGTAGAGTTGAATTAAATGTTGGACAAAGGATACAATTAGGCCAAGTGTATCACCATGGGGCGCACTAGTATTGTTTGTGAAGAAAAATGATGGTACTCTCTGATTATGCATTGACTACAGGCAGTTGAACAAAGTGACTATTAAGAACAGGTACCCATTTCTAAGGGTTGATGACTTGTTTGATTAGTTGAATGGAGAAACAATGTTCTCAAAGATTGATTTGAGATCTAGATATCATCAGGTACACATAAAAGAGGAGGACATTTACAAGACAAATTTTTGGACGAGGTATGGGCATTATGACTAATGCTTCAACTACATTTATGGGCTTGATGAATAGCGTGTTGCTTCTTTATTGGGAAAAGTTTGTTATTGCGTTCATTAATGACATATTGGTATATTCTAAAAATGAGGAAGAGCATGCCGAGAATTTAGCAGCAGTGTTGAGATTGTTGAGAGGGCATCAATTGTATGCTAAGCTCAGTAAGTGTAGTTTCTTTCAGACTGAGGTACACTACTTGGGACATGTTGTCTCCAAGGAGGGCATTGTAGTAGATCCAGAAAAGATAATGACCATCATGGAGTGGGTAGCTCCCAAGAATGTAGATGAGGTGAGATATTTTATGGGGTTGGTAGGATATTATAGGAGGTTCATTAGGAAATTCTCACAAATTTGCTTATCCTATCACATCATTTCATAGGAAAGGTAAGAAGTTCGAATGGACAAAGGAGTGCGAGACTAGTTTTGAGTAGCTTAAGCAGTTGTTGACACATGAACCAGTGCTAAATATTGCAGATCTGGATAGAGAGTTTGTGGTATGCACAAATGATTGGAAGAAGATATTTGATGGAGTCCTTATGCATGATGGATAGGTGGTATGATATGAGTCATGAAAATGTAATGAGCACGAGCATAACTACCCCACACATGATCTTTAGTTGGCAACGATTATACATGCATTGAAGATGTGGAGACACTATCTTCTCAGCAAGAGTTTTACATTGATGAGTGATCATAGTGGTTTGCGGTATCTATTTGACCAACCAAATTGAATGGTAGTCAGGCTCGATGGTTGGCTATGATCAATGAGTTTGATTTTGAGATCAGGCATATCAAAGGTAAGGAGAACAAAATGGTAGATGCTCTTAGCAGGTGAACACATGTAAATCATTTAGTAGCTATGATCTCCTATGGGACAAACTTACATGATAGGATTTTGCAGGCCAGTCAGTAGGATGATAGGTATATGGAGATCATGCACAGGTTGCAGCAGAGTATAGGTACAGGTACATACAATGGTACAAGTATAAGCACAGGTAGTAGTACATGTACATGTACAGGTATAGGTACAGGTGGTATTACAATTACAGGTATAGGTACATGTGGTAGTACAGGTACATATATAGGTACGAGTATAGGTACATGTGGTAGTATAGGTGCAGGTGCACAAGATGTGGACTATTGTCTTACAACAGATGGATTGGTTAGGTTCAGAGACAGGATATATGTGCTAGAAAGTAGTGAGCTCAAGAAGGTGATATTGAGAGAGTTTCATGCAAAACCATATTTGGGTTTCCCGGGTTATCAGAAGACACTAACATTAGTGAAGATATTTTATTTTTGGCCGAATTTGAAAAAGGATGTAGGAGAGTTTATGGCTAGGTGTTTCGATTGTCAACGTGTGAAGTGATCCAAACTTAAATAGGAATGCAAAAAATTATAGATATAACCATAAATACAAAGATGCAACAAAAATAACACTTCATTTAATTAATATCAAATATTGAAATATGCTTACAAATAGAATGGAAATAAGGCTAGCTTGGGCGATGGTAGCTTGTCTCTAAGAATAGATGTGGCAGCTACATGCCTTTGAACTATGTTACAATGAGGCTCAAAGGCCTATTTATTATTAAAAAATAATGGAAAACCCTAAACATCCAAAAACCTAACCGTAGGAGATGAAGCGCCAAAACTATTGGCCCCGTTTGGGTAAATTGGTACATCAACTTCCCGGGGTCATAACTTTGGCATACGATCTCTGTTTGATGCACATAATACCTCATTAGAAAGATATATCAAAGGAATACAAATTCCAAGTGGGAAACATTAATAAAAGCCCCATGTTGGCCTTAGTTTTCCCAAAAAGCTTCATTTAGGGCCTTAGAATGGCTCCAGAAGTTCAAGACCTAAAAAACTACCAAAAATAGTAAACTATGCTACAATTAAGGAAACTGAAAAATTGAAAGAGATAGTGGTGGGGGTCCAAGTGGAATAGACAGGTGGCCACCAAAATCCACCTAGATCAATCCTCCCCCCTTAGGAAGAAATGGTCCCCATTGTGTTAAGTGCCTCCATGAGATGGGGAAACTTCTGTTGAACTTTGTCCCTGGTGAGCCACTTGCCTTGGTGTAGGAATTGGCCAACTTTGACAACTCGAGATAGTTGGATATTCTTCTCGTGAGTGTTATTGACCTATGTGTCCATAATATGATCAGTTGTGGCCTATTTCATGTAGTCTGGGTTTAACTCTGTTGGTGTGAGTTGTTCTGCAATGTCTGATGAGTCCAATAATGGTGGGAAGTATGGTTGAAGGCAATCCACATTGAACATTGGGTGTAGGCCAAGGAATGGGGGAAGGATGAGCTCAAAAGAATTGTCTCCCACAACCTTGGTAATAGTGTAAGGACCGTATCAGAGTGGTCTAAGCTTTTGATGGGCTTTGGTAAGGCGTTATTTTTGCAAATGCAACCAAACTTTGTCACCCACTTGAAACTTGTGTGGCACCCAATGTTGATCATGTCGCTGCTTGTACTTGGCCTTTGATTTCTCCAAGATGTCGTGAACCTACTGGCGGATGTGTTCAATGCATTCAATAAATATGGTATGTTTATTAGCCTCGGACAATACATGCGTGGATTCTGTCTCTGTAGTCGCATGAGGCATGGAAACATCAATCACACACAATGGTTGAAATCCTAGACCCACTTGAAAGGGACCACGACTAGTCAAGATATGGAGAGCTCTATTATAACTCTGTTGCACATAGGGAATACTCTCATCCCAGGTTTGTGGATGCTTGGAGTTGTACATGCGAAGTATGTGCACCATCATCCTATTGATGACCTCTGTCTGGCCATTAGTCTGGGGATGGAAGGCAGTTGACTTGGTGAGCTTGGTATCCAATAGTGCCTAGAGGCTTGACCAGATTATGCTTAGGAACCTGCTATCTCGATTTGATATAATGGTTTGCGACATCCAAAAATGTACCCATACTCGTTCAAAGAAGAGTTTGGCAGTTTCCTCTACTGTGAAACTCTTCTTGCAGGCCGCCAGTATAGCCATCTTAGAAAATCTGTCCATGACCATAAATACACAGTCATTACCATGCTTGGTAAAAGGGAGGCTAGACATATAGTCCATGGAGATGGATTCCCATGATTGGATGGGAGTAAGCAGAGGAGTGTACATGCTTTGCTTCTTGATGGTTGACTTGGCGATGGCACAGGCAGTGCAAGATCTGATATATTTCCCAACACCTTGTCGGAGTTTCGGCTAATAAAAGTACTTTGGTAGTACAACCACAATTTTCTCGACACCAAAGTGTCCTACGACCTGACTGTAGTGCGCCTCCCAAATCAGCTTGGCACACTTGCTTGAAGGAACATAAAGGAGGCCCAGGTACCTGGAGGTGGCAATTAGGAACTTTCTTTCCATCTACTAGCATCTGGTATGTGAAGGGTGAATTCTTGATCATTTTTGTATAGTTGTGGCCATGCAAAGGTCTTGTGGCCACAAGAGTTCAAAACAATAGTCAGTGCTCCAACTAGGGGTCAGCTGAGGTGGTTTGCAAGATTATAGGTGCTACCCTTTTTGTATTTAATGTTCAAGTGGAATTGTAGATATGTAGACCACTTATGATGGAAATTGTTCTGAAACTTCCCTTTTGTTTGTAATAACTGAAGAGGTTGGTGATCGATGTGGATGATCGTTTCCTTCCCTAGAATGTAATGCTTCCATTGATGGCAAGCCTGTAGGATGGAATGCATAGCTTTATCATAGGTGGGGTACTTCTATCGAGGTTAGTGATGTAATGGTGTACGAATGTGTCTTGGAACTTTCACTTAATTCAGAATCCTATTAACAGGCCATCAGATTTTCACATATGTATTGTATTTATTTGTAAGTCTATTCTTTGGACGCTTGTAATTCATGTTTCTTTAACCTGTATTAAGACATTTGAAATATTTCGGTTTTTTTAGTACATATGATATTGGAAATGTGTTTTATCAGTTATTAACATTGTCTCACCTGTGTGGGCTATCCCATCGGACACTCAACAGATTCATTCTTGTAAACTTGTTATAACGCCCGTCGCACTCATGTGGACTATTCCACTAGGTGTTGTATGTGTTATATGTTCACCTTGTGTTTGTGATTGTTGAATCCATGTGGACTACTCCACCGGAAGCTGCGCATGTCATTTTGTTTTGTGTGTCTGTAGCAGAGTTGGGACTATTCCCTTTCAACCTGAGACTCACTTCCACCCTCTCCCTCTACAGTGAAATAAATTTAACACAATCAACATTAAGCACCCACCAAGCACGCAAACCTCATTGTTCAAAGACAAAGAAAACCACTCTCACATGCTAACAAGAAACAACTAAAGCATATCTTTATGATAATGGCAATCTGTTCATCATACCAGATGCGAATCCTACACCAAACGGTGTGAGGTCTAGTTGAGACTTCATACCAGGGAGATCCCCTGAATGTTAGCGGGTCTAACACTGTCAACACTTCCAGAAGGGGACACATTTCCATCTTTAGAATTTTATGCTAAGTGTCAATGTTGTTCTTGATCTCAAGCATACACATCATGAACTCCTTTTTCTCAAATCTATGTAATGGATGCCTCTAGATCTCACTTATGCATTTGATCATAAGGCTCTAGCTTCCCTAGGAGATCAAGGAGCCTTCGAAGCATTGTCATCGCTTTTCAGGGTGAGTTTTGCTTTTATTGCCTTTTGCTACATTTTTTGTTGCTTTTGATTGTTTAGATTGTGAGAGAGTTGTTTCGCACATTTTGTTGAATGACTGTTGGATTTTTAACTTGTTTTAGCTTGTAGAAGTGTTGTTTCAACTTATACATTGCCTTCCCCAAGTGTCGCATGATTTTTCCTGTTTTTTCACCAACAGTCGCCGATGCGACGACTCCCTTTGCATGTTTCTTGTTCCTTCATTTTGATCCATTACTACACTTGTCTTACGTGCATACATCTACACTTAGTCAGTCCTGCACTCATCCTAACATCATCCTTTAGATTTGCCTGTTTGCATACTCCCCAAGGATAGATCTGGGCTCCCCTTGCCCAGGTATCAAATTCACTTGCATGCAATGCGCAACCTGGTAGCTCAAGGCCTCTGCCTTGGCTTCTAGAATTGCACAGAGGTTGTCCTAGGTTGGCAACAACTATGCACTACACAGTTCCAGGATCCATTCTCCCATCTTGGTCTTTGAGACAGTGCAATGTGTAGTCTCTCACAGTCCCTGTCCTAGATTGAACTACGCATTGCACAGTTCTAGTCAGCAGGCTTCCACACTAACTACTGGGACTGCGCAGTTCCCACAGTCAGTTAGTTACCCCTTTTCAGTCAAAAATGTGAATATCCTCTCATCAAATAACTTGGCTACTGCTTGATCGTGTTGTAAAGTTAGATTTGTAAGAGCTAATGTTTGCTTGTCATGAGTGACCATTCTATCTCATAGGTACCACACTCGTGAAGCGCTTCTCTCTAGTAGCCATTGTACCATGGCACCAAGGAGAGTTGCTTCAAGAGATACCAATGAAAGTAGTACTAAGGAAGAAGATGAGCAAGCGCTAGTTTAATTTCCAATATATGCATATGCCCAAATTTTTATATAAAAAGGAATCAACACTAACATGGCAGCAAAACCAGTAGCACTGGGAGAAGGAAGAAATCTAGTACAGGATCAGGGAAAGAGGAAACCACTGAAAGTGCATTCAGTCTTCATGAAGACAAATTTGACAACAGAAGCAAAAGGAAGCATAGGACATAGAGAGTAGAGAAGAGGAAGATAAAAGGGCAGAGCTTGCAGGTAGATGAACTGAGATTATAGCAAGAAGAACGAGAGTCGAAGGAAGAACAGGAGCTGAGAAGCATAAAAAAGACAAAGAACAAAGGAAAGGCAAAATGACAGAGAAGACAATGCTAATACAAGTTGAGGAGATGCAGTAGCCAACAACCGTGGAAGAGAGTGAACAAATGCAGGTTCCCTCACCAAAGCTAAGCACAAGAACCAAGTCCAGCTGGAGGTCGAAAGGTACATGAAGCAGTTGATGTGATAGCCCACTAGTGATGACTTGTAGTTGAGATCACTCAACATGCAAAAGTACATTGGTGGTCCAACCACACTTAGGACAATGTTGTGTATGCTTCAGGATGAGACGGACACAGGTTCAAAGACCACATGCTCGGATGCCATGGAGGCAAGAGTCCACTTTCAGTGAGACAACATCAAGTAATTTGGGAACATCACAGCACAATACCAAGCACGGTATCAGTACATGACCGAGAAGCATCAAGTGGATGTTGCCGAGTTGGTATTTCCCCAAACCTAGGATTCATAGTTTTTTGTCTTGTTTGGCTAACTCAAGCTTATTTTTGTCCCACATGGGTATATGTGGAAATTGTATTATTGTAAATATGTTGTAAATGAAATTCCAAGTGTCACTAGTGGAATGTGAACAATCGGGTAGTCCAAGAGTTAAAGGGGAATTTCAAGGGTCACCCCACCCTTTTCTATATATAGAACCTCATAACTCATAGTACATGCTTTTGGGAGTCAATATTTTGGCTAGCTATTTCTTAGAGAAGGCTTGGAGAGTATTGTGCGAGCCTTGGCTTCTCCACAATCTAGAGCAAGTACATCTCTTGGAGGAGAAGGAAGTGTTGACTGTAATGTTCCACTATTGGGGCTAGTGGTTGTCAATGGTGTATGTATGGATTGAACTTTCACTTAACATATATAACTAAGCAAGAACATTTCATGCATATACTGTTATTATAGTTTGACTATTATAGTTACTTTAGCAATGTATTTTATTTACCTTACGCATTTGTGTATGAACTATTTTATATACGATTATACGAATCTTGTTGAAGACGTTTTATTGTATTAACCCGTCATTCAACTCGTGTGTTCCTTTCAGGTTGCATATTATTGCAGGCTTCTAAGGGAAACACTTCATTTTCCCCTATGTGTGTTAGAACCCCATGCATCTCACTTGACTCATTGCAAGGTCACACACTTTTCCGACAAAGATATCATACTTACCTCTGCGCTCTACCGCAATCAAGGCACTACTGTACTACCCACTGTTGGGACTCCTACTCCAAATGGTTTGAGGTTTAGTTGGGACTTCTTATTGAGGAGATCCCCTAACATGTTTGCGGGTCCAACACTGTCAACATTTCTAGTGCTAGAAGGAGGGCTAGATGACAAGCTGAGTCCTCAAAGTTTTCTCTGAATCTATGCATATCATTCATGACTTACATTATAATCATACCTCCAAGCATGTTTTTCTCATGGAGCTAATTTTGAAGTGTTGTAGGATGTTCTTGATTACTTGTCACAATTTAAGCATGACGGTGAAGGTGGAGAATCCCTGTGAAGGCACGTAGTTGCCTTCGCAGGCTTCTCTCACAGGAACGAAGTCCCCTCGGACAACATTTCCAGTGGGTTATTTTCTTCCACATTTGAAAGACGTATACAATAATTGTGTCGCACATTTCCCACATCCTCCATTCACTCTTTCGATCACATGATCAAAGAGTTAGGTCATGATTTCTATCATTATGACCATCAAACACTCAACAAACAAATTTTGGAATTAAGGAAAGTACTTAATGAACCTCTTTGGAAATTTTGGGAATGATTCCAAAATCTTGCTTTTCAAATCCCCAAAGATGAAGTTGATTGGAAATTTCTCAGGGAACAATTTCAGTATCTTCTTCACATATCTGAAAATCCTCACGAGTTAGACTCATTCGAGCCCCTCCTAGCATACCTTGGTGTTATAACTTCCAAACCCAAGACAGACAAGGTTGCTATCATAGGTGACCCACTATCTACTCCTGATAAAACAGCTCTAGCTCCACAAGACGAGGTGGGAGAAGTTACGAACCTATATTTTGAACTGTCACCTCCTCCCAACCTGTTTGCTTTGGATATCTGTACAGATGTGGATTGAAAGCCTATTGGTTGTCACATAGACTTGTTTTCTCAAACTCCATCCTTTCATTCTGTTGATCCTCCGGATTTTGGTGTCTTGTGTTCATCCATTCCAGACTTCGCATGTGATGTTCATGGGGATCAAGTTGTTGTGGAGTTGGTTTTGAGCAGCTAACCTACGTTGTCATTTTTTATGAGTATGTGTGGGAAGCTGAAGAAGAACTTGGGGTGAAGGATGACCTCCTTCTATCTGCACCTCGTCTACTCTATCTTGACAACTTTTGTGATCTTTCCATTTATGATCTGTCTTGTGAAAATTCATTCCCGTATGTTTCTATTTTCGATCATTCCCAAGACAGATGGGATGTCAATCTATCATTTGATTATGGAGAGGATAAATCTTTCCTTTTTGTTTCTCATATACCCCTCTGTATGATTTGCCAGATCATGAGAATGTCGATGTACATCTCGAATTTTCTAATTGTTGTTGTCGTGATCTCTTCAATCCTTAATTTGATCACGATGTTGATTCATTGGTTGTTGATCTTTCCAAGCCATCGGTCTTTGATGATCTACCTGCTGACGAAATGGAAACCTCGCAAGCTATCGAGGCACTTCAGCCCAAGCTGATGGTTATGTGGGGTCCCCCCTGTCTTGAGGTTAGTTCCTCCTGATCAGAAATCTATTGAACCACCTCAGGCCCCTCATCACTCTCTCGCACATATTGAAAATCAACCTGATCTGCACATCTTACACCCTCCACCAGAATCACATGATCCTATTGCTCATGCATTGGGGGAGTCATACATAGCAAGTCATGTTGCAGAGATAAATTTTTCTTCTTTCTACATGTTTTCTCATTTGCAAAGATCAAAAGAGTGTGCACATTCATCGTCTACGCACAGTACATTGTCTGATCCAGATTTAAATAGGAACGCAACACATTATAGAGATAACCATAAACACGGAGATGTAGCAGAAATATTACTTCATTTCATTAATGTAAAATACTGAAATATGCTTACAAATAGAAATGGAAATAAACTAGCTAGGGTGATGGTAGCTTATCTCTGAGAAGAGATGTGGCAGCTACATGCCTCTGAATTGCCTTACAATGAGGCTCAAGGGCCTTTTTATTATTAAACAATAAGAGCAAACCAAAAACAACAAAAACCCTAACCCGAGGAGATGTAACACCAAGAGTTTATGGGCCCTATTGGGGTGAGATGTACAACCAACTTCTCGGGGTCGCGAATTGGTCATAGTATCTCCGTTTGATGTGCATGCTAACTCGTTGGAAAGATCTCTCCAAGTACTACAACAGAAAAGACAATTTTAGATAGAAAATCGCTGGCAGTAGATTTCCAAAAAAACGTGGTGGTAGATTTCCAAAAAAACATTGTTTAGGGCCTCAAAATGGCTCCGGAAGTTTAGGACCTGAAAAAATGCTAAAAATAGTAAATTGTGCTACGATTAAGGAAACTGAAAAACTGAAAGAAGAAATGGTGGGGGTCCAAGTGGAATTGGCGGGTGGCCACCAATATCCACCTGGATCATTATCGCACCGTGATACGTCCATAGAGTGTTTTTCTTACACTTTTAATTTTTTCTTTTCTATGGATGCATTCAAATTTCGAGTGTGTTGGTTTTCATTGTTTTATCTTTCTTGCCTGTTGGTTTACCTAAACATCTTTATTTTCAACCATTCCTTCACTTACATGGGCAACCAACGCGTTGGTGGTTGCATTGGAAATATAACTTCATGTGAGTAGGCCCATGCATTGTTTAGTTTAGGAGTAGGAGTCATGTTTTCTTTCTTGTCTACTTTGGCTTCATGTTTTCTTTTCTTACTTGTTTTTCTTTCATTTTAATTTCGTCCTTTGTTTTGTTTTGTTTTCTTGTTATGCACTCATAGGTTTAGCTTCACATGAAACCGTGTTTAGATCTTTAGACAAGTAGGGTGAAGTACAAGAGGACCTGTACAATGATCAAAATTCGGTTATCTATTATCCCCTCTCTCTATGAAGATATTGTGTCGTTCAATCGATGATACCCTGATGGAAAATACATTCTGTTTAGAGTGACTCTTGGTGAAAACACAACCCTTGCACTTTTAACTAGTACCGCCTACTCTAATCAACTTTTCTATATTTGGAAACCCTTGTAAATTCAGTCAAACAGAGTAAGGTGAGGGGGAAAGCTTAAAAAAGTATGCCAGAGGTATATATAACATACTTCACTTCTTTTGTCTGAAATAAAAAATGAAAATGGAAAAAGTAAAATAAGGTGAAAGAAGAGAAAGGCTTCCTACATAGAGAAGTGAAGAAAGTAACTTCGTTGGGGTATTGTCCAGGCTCACTGGCAGTGTAGCGATGCTTGTGTTCCTAAAGTGACTCCACTGGGGTAGTGTCCAGGCCTGCTAGCGGTGGGGCAACACTAGATATGAAACTAAAAATCTGACAATTTATATTACTTGTGCATCAATATACCCCTCATCCCCAATCGAAATAGCTCAGTTGAATTGGCTTGGTATGTGTGCTGACTGATCAAGAGAATCGCAGGGACTATATCTTTAACTCAAGCTAGTAAGGAAGCCATGAAAATCAAAGAATCGAACAATACTTCCGAAGGAGTTAGACTCGCTTTACACGAGACAAGATCCATACAAAGAGTTGGAGTTCTGCCAATGTGTTGTCAATGTTGTAGTGGCTACAACCACCCTCCAAATTTTTTCCTTCACTTTGTTTTAGAGCGTCCCTCTGAAAATCTTAGCAGTTTGTCTTGCACTGCTTAGGTACTTATGTTTTCATTTTCATTTATCTTTTTCTTTGCAGCTTGTGTTGGCTTACTTGCTTCACTGTCTAACCACAAGCTAACCCCCCATGACTTGGTTGCAATCCAGTTCTTGCACTTCCTTAATGATATGCACAATCCTTGAGGGAAACCAGCCTTTCTCTCAAGAAATGCGCAGTACAACCCAGGAGTGACCTTAGAATCTAGAATTGCGCATACCCAATTAGCAGTTTGTCTTCAACTGGGACACTATACAGAGGAGTCCAAGCCATCAAGCGAGCCTTCAGCTCCAACATTGCGTAGAGCTAGCTGACAGCCAACCTTCAGTGCAGGAATTGCATAGTCCAAACCCAGAGTGAGCACTCAAGTGCAGAATTGCACAGAGCTAGCTTGCCTTCAGCTGGGAAATTGCACAAAGCTTAAGAGGTAGCCTAGAGCCACTCAACCCAGAAATTCCACAAAACCATACTGTGCTCAGAAATTGTTAGTGCATGAACTAGAGAGTTTCCCGGTCCTCCCCGGAACTGTGCAATCTTTCTGGGTAGTGCGTGGAATTTTTCTTGAAAAGCAAGAAGCTAAGAGGAAAAGAGTCATTGGGAGATAGGAATCTAATATTATCTTCACGAAGGCAACACATTTCCATCTTTAGAAGTTTTTGCTAAGTGTCGTTGTTGTTCTTGATCTCAAGCATATGCATCATGAATTCCATTTCTCAAATCTATGTAATGGATGCCTCTAGAGCTCACTTGTGCATTCAATCATCAATCTCTAGATTCCCTAGGAGATCAAGGAGCGTTTAGCGAATTGTCATTACTTTTCAGGGTGAGTTTTTCTTTTATTTCCTTTTACTGCATCTTCTGTGGATTTTGTTTATTTAGCTTGTGAGAGTATTGTTTCACTCATTTTGTTGAAAAATTGTTGGCTTTTAAACTTGTTTTAGCTTGTAGATGTGTTTTTTCAAGTTATACATTGCCTCCCCCAAGCGTCGCATGAGTTTTCTAATTTTTACACCAACAATTGCCGATGCAAAAACTCCCTTCACATGCTACATGTTCCTTTAGTTTGATCCATTGTTTCACTTGTATTACATGCGTACATCTACACTTATTCATATTTGCAGTCATCCTTAAACCATCCTTTAGATCTGCCTGTTTTCACACTTTCCATGGACAGATCTAGGCTCCCCCTACTTGGGTCTCACATTCACTTGCATGCACTCCACAATCTGGCAACCCAAGACCTCTGCCTTGGCTTTTGGAATTGCACAGAGATTGTCATGGGCTGGATCCAACTGCGCACTACATAGTTCTAGGAGCGAGTCTCCCAGCTTGTTCATTGAGACAACACAATGTGCAATATATCCTAGGTCCTTCCCCAGACTGAATTGTGCATTACGCAATTCCAGTTAGTAGGCTTCCACAATGATTGTCGGGATTGCGCAGTGTGCAGTTCCCACAGTCAATCAGTCACCCCTTTCAGTCAAAACTATGCATTTCCTCTCATTAGATTCCCTAGCTACTACTTGATCATGTTGTAAAGTTATATTTGTAAGAGCTAATGTTTGCTTGCCATGAGTGTTCATTCTGCCCCATAGGTACCACACTTGTGAAGTGCTTCTCTCTAGCAGCCATTGTACCATGGATTCGAAGGGATCTGCTTCAAGAGAAACCACTAAATTTAGTACCGAGGAAGCAATTGAGAAAGCACTAGCTTACTTTCCAATATACGCAGATTATTGAAACCTAATCATCAGGATTGGGTGAATAAATACAATTGATGTAAATAAATAATAAGAAATATGAACAGTCATCAGGAGATGAAGTGAACAGTCTCCCTCATGTATATAATAAAGACCTATCTGAAGGAATAATATGAATTAATTTTGTGGAGTTACTACCTGGCCTGACAAGGTATTAGAGCAGGTCCTATTTTTAGTATTTCTGCTTTGTAACTCCATATTCTGGCTATGTTCTGCCTCGAATTCAGAGTGCTACTTGTCTGCTCTTCTCTGACCGTTTTTTATTCATAATCACCCACATATAATCAGAGCGCTTCTTAGATCCATTGCATGTTTGATTAGTGATTGAAGTGGGCGTTTGGTCCTTCAGTTACATGTTTTGTAATACATACCGCCTATATATATATATATATATATATATATTATATATATATATATATATTATATATATATATTATTATATATATCACTTGATGTCATTGTAATGCTGCGTTGTAGTGCCATTGTGATACCATTCCATGCTGTGTTTTATGTTACATACCGCCATATTACACGCCTTCACTTCCCATTTTTTTAATGCACTGCTTCAGCTTAATACACTTCCACTCCCATTTATTACATTGAATGTTATTGCTGCATTTTTAATATAACTATGGTATAATCCAGCATACCACAGTCCTCTGCCACTGCTTTTTTTTTAAACATTTAGCACATATACCAAAGTTTGCCAACATAAGTTTTTTTGTTACAGTATGCATTCAATCATATCCATTGTGGGAATAGTTCTCACTGGCAAGGAGAACTATCCTGAGTGGTCCCGGATGATAAAACACACCCTCATTTTCAATGAGTTTTGGAAAAGAGTGTGTATTGGAGAAGGAGACAAACAACCAGAACAACCTACCTCAGACAAAGAGCTCACCATTTGGGAAAATAAGAACAACAAAGCCTATGCATTAATTGCAGCATCTATAAGTGAAGAGGTGAGTCGCCATATTACGCCATTTTCAACTACTTTCGAAGCCTTACAAAAGCTGAAAGAACTCTATGACTTACATTCTGCACTTGAAGCTGTTCAACTCATGATTAAACTCTTCACTCTTGAATTGCAAAATAATGATCCTCTTGCTCTTGTATCCAAAGTAAAGTCTATAATGCATGATCTCCAAGCCACTAAAATTGATTTGGATATTCCTCTTATCACTTTTCTCAAGGAACTTTATCCTAATTACTCCAATTATCTTGAGTCATTACAAGAAAATGGAAATCTTAAAGACATTACCTTTGACTCTCTTGTGAAAAAATTTGTTGAAAGAGAGAAAGCTTTTGGAAAGAAGACAACCCCTGAATCTTCTAAAGAGGCTGTGTGCATTGCTCATAAAGAAAAGCATCCTGCTCAAGATTCTTCAAGAGGAAGAGGTGGTCGAAGAGGAAGAGATGGTCGAAGAGGAAGAGGAAGATATTTTAGAGGCGGGGGGGCAGACACTCTCAAGGAGAAAAGGCAGATTTTCATTGCATACGTTGCAAAAGAAATGGATGACATGATGCCTCTACATGCAAGATACCTTGGGACAAAATTGAGCAGCAAAGAAATCAACCCAAAGGTAAAACTGATGATACAGACAAAGGTAAAGCACCTGAATCCGCTCCACTATGTTGTGGCACAATGTAATATTTGGAGTAAATGAAGATTTATTTTAATGCTTCCACTTGCTTCTTGGAAAATGATTGGTTTCTTGTTTAGGAGCCACCTTGCCACATGTTCCATAGAAAAGATTTTTTTTGAAGAATTTACTCACAATGTTGATGGAGCAGTATACTTTGCAGACCAATCAAAAATCAAGCCATCAGGGCTTGGCACAATCAGGCTTAAATTGCTTGGTCTTCCAGACTTTCTTCTGCATCATGTTCTATATCTCCCACAGCTCAAGAGAAACTTGTTGTCCTTGGTCCACATCCACCAGCAAGGTCATTCCATTCATATTTTTGATGGCAAGCTTGAGGTGAGAAAAGCATATGACCACTCACTTTTCATGAGGGGAATAGAAGAAGAAAGGCTTCTCAAGCTGCAAGGTACCTCTGCTCGTGCACATCATTTCACATATAATTCTCATTATGAAGAAGGTGCACTTCCATCAAGTTTATTATGGCATGCTGGATTTGGACATTTCAACTATGACAACCTCTGCTTGTTGAAGAAAAATGGTGTTGTTGGTTTGCCTACAATTCCTAGGAAATTTAAGCAATGTGATGCTTGCATTCTAGGAAAGCATAGTAAATAGTCTTTTCATGATTCACATTCAAGAGCACATAAAAAACTTGAAATCATTCATTCAGATTTATGTGGTCCAATACCTGTTCCTTCTGCAAATGGAAATAAATATATGATGACATTTATTGATGACTACACCAAAATGTGTTGGGTTTATTTATTGAAGAACAAATCTGATGCTTTTCAAACATTCAAGAACTTTCATAAATAGATTGAAAATGATGCACAATGTCATATTGGGTCTATTTGCACTGATAATGGAAAAGAATACACATCAAATAAATTTGAAAGCTATCTTCACCAACATGGGATCAAACATCAAACAACTGTGCCTTATAATCCCCAACATAATGGTGTAGCTAAAAGAATGAATAGGACAATCTTCAATATGGTACGCTCCATGTTTTTCTTCAAAAATGTAAAAATAATGTTTTGGGTTGACGCTATTCTATGTGCTGCATATATAAATAATAGATTTCCATCTAATGCTATTAGAAACAAGACTCCATATGAAATGTGGTATGGGCACGTTCCTTCGGTAAATCATCTAAGGGTCTTTGGTTCTGTTAGCACTTGAGATTTCACCTAGGCTGAGATAGAAAAACCTCAAAGCTACATCAAACCATTTCACCTCGTAGCTAGCCCTACGAGGTATGAGAAGGCTCTCTCGGGTCAAACTCAGTAAATTTGTCAATAGGATGAGTTGACCAATTAGGAACAAGGATTTTAGGCTAGTAAACTGATA
>APFE030493551.1:1446-47468 GCA_000404065.3 Pinus taeda | reverse complement strand
TTTGAAAACTTGGCATTTTTGAAAAGGGCATGCAAAGAGAAAAATTACCAATACTTGGGAGAAGCCTGATTTTGAGATTTGAGCCTCCAAAAGCTCAAAATACATCAAAAAAATGACTTTCTGCCCACTTTTTGAGTTGCAGAAAGTGACCTTGGGAGAAATGGTTTTTGAGGGGAAAAAACAACTCCAAATTCAGAAATTCCACTTGGGATGGAAAGTAGACAGGCCAAGCTTTCCAATGAGCCATCTTGCACTTGATTTGGACCAGTGGAACCCACTCAAAAGTTGCTGCAAAGGTGCGGGCAGTGAGAGCCAGGGGGCGCGGCAGTGAGAGCTAACTTTGCCAAAATTGACCTTTTTGGTCAAAAAACACTGTTTTGACTATGGTTGATTATTTTTACTTGTAGATGATGGATAAATGTAATATTTTCATGGCACTTTGATAGATTTTACCTCTCTTTTCTCTTCTAGAAGCTTCCTTGATGTAAAAAGTGAAAAATTAATGCATGAATTAGTTAGCTAAGTAATAGAGGCAAGTTGTTGAGATGCCTATTATCTAGTGCTTAGTTTGGAATTAGTTCAAACTGATCCTAGAAGGATGAGCTCGACCCCTAGAGGCAAGGGAAGAGGTTAGCTTTCCTATATTATGTGTTCTCTTAGTCATTTTGAGAGGTTGGAAGGTTGGACTCTTGTGGGAGAAAGTTTCATTGTATATTGTACATCTATCTTTGCAATTTCAAGAGGAAGAAGGCCAGGGTTTTGCAGACATCCTTGTGGATTCTTGTGGATTGGAGTGTTGATGGTGTGTTCTCTACATGTTATTGTAAGTTTGTTTATGTATTCTACATCTCTCTTTTGCTTCTATTTGGACAGATGAAGTGGTAAAGTTTGAATACATGCTTTGACATGCTCAGCTTTTTAGTTTGTTCAAAATTTATGTTTTCTGCTATCTAGAGAGGATTCAAATGTTTGTTTGCCCTCTTTAGCTCCTTCTCTATCATCCCTGATCATCCATCTCAGATTAAGGCATCAGCGCTCACTCCTACCTTGCCCCAAAGATCCCCCTGCAAAAACTGTGCTCAATCCCCGCACCCTGAATTGCACTCCCTCCAATTGCCACAAAAAAACCCAAAAATCTTTAAATCAAACCCCCCTTATCAATTTACTAGCCTAATATCTTTGATCCTAATTGGTCAGCTTATCATATTGAAAGATCTACCGAATCTGACCCGAGAGATCCTTCTCATACCTCGTAGGGCTAGCTACGAGGTGAAATGGTTTGATGTAGCCTTGAGAGTTTGTCTATCTCAGCCTAGGTGAATTCCAAGCGCTAACAGATCCTTCTATAGTTCAGCATGAGATCAAGACGTATGAAAATGCTAAGCCAGTTTGTCAAAGGCTTTGACCGATTAATCCTAGGAAAGCAGCAACCATTAAAGCCGAAGTAGAGAAGCTGCTCAAGGCGGGTTTTATATACCCTATTCCTCTTATCGATTGGGTTTCTAATCCAGTCCCGGTAGATAAAAAGCAAGGAACAATCCGAGTATGCATCGACTTTAGGGACTTAAACAAAGCTTGTCCGAAAGATAATTACCCCACGCCATTCATTGATTAGATTATTGATGAGTGTGCAGGCAATAAGATTGTTTCCTTCATGGACGGTTTTTCTGGTTATATTCAAATTTCTATCCGTCCTGAAGATCAACATAAGACAACTTTTATATGTCCCTGAGGTACCTTTGCATACAGAAAGATGCTGTTTGGTCTCAAAAATGCTGGAGCTACGTTCCAGCGGGCCATGTCATATGCTTTCCATGACATCAAACATATCATCGAAGCATACTTGGATGATCTCGCTGCTTGTTCTCGAAAAAGAACTGATCATCCCAGTCACCTTCGAATGGTTTTTGAGCGATGTCATTTTTATTAAATTCGGTTGAATCCGAACAAATGCATTTTTGCGGTTATGTCCGGTCAGTTGTTAGGGTTCATCATGTCAAATGAAGGGATTAGAGTTGATCCCTTCAAGGTAGAGGCAATAGTCCAGTTGCCTCCCCCGTCCTCCATTCGACAACTTCAAAGTCTTCAAGGGAAGGCTAATTTCTTAAGATGGTTTATAGCAAACTATGCCGAGATTACTAAAGGGTTTATGCATTTTCTCCACAAAGGGGTTCCATTCGTGTGGGACGAATTTGCGCAGCGGCCATTTGATGCTTTGAAAAAGGCATTAGTCTCTGCCTCGCTTTTGAGTTCACCGGATTATGGTAGGGACTTCCTTTTATATCTCGCTGCTGTAGAATCAACCATTGGTATGGTTCTCGTTCAGGAAGACGATGCTCTCACAGAGCATGTGATTTATTACTTGAGCTGAGGCTTGATAGGTCCTGAACTTCTCTATTCTCTAGTTGAGAAGTTGGCCTTGGCAGCTATCCATGCTGTCCAGTGGCTCCGTCATTATATCCTGCTACGCAAAACTTTTGTCTTGGTAGCAGTCAATCCGTTTCAGTTTTTCCTCAGTAGGCGATTGATTGGGGGAAAATATAATCAATGGATTGTCATTCTACAAGAATTTGATCTTGAGTTCTTGTCCGCTAAGTCCAAGAAATATATAGTTTTTGCCGAGCTAATTTCTGAGCTGCCTTGTGGAGAGGATACTGTTTATGAGGAAAGTTTTCCCGACGAACATTTATTCCTCATCTCTTCACTCGACCCTTGGTACGGAGATATCATTGTTTATCTCCAGACTTCGAAGTTTCCTTCTGCTTTCTCTAAGGATGAACGTCGCAAATTGCGTCACCTCGCTAAAAATTACGTCATCATTGGTGATACATTATATCATTGGGGGATTGATTCAATCCTTTGGCGATATTTAACCTTAGAGGAGGTAGAGTCTGTGCTAAATGATTGCCACATCGGAGCTTGTGGTGGTCATCTATTAGGGCTTGCTACAGCCCAGCGTATCTTGCGTGCCGGCTATTTTTGGCCTTCGCTCTTCAAATATTGTGTTGAAGCGGTAAAATGCTGTCACCCATGCCAAGTTTATACACGAAAGATGCACACACATCCAACTCCTCTTTTTCCTGTTGTCATTGTCGATCCCTTTACTAAGTGGGGTATTGATTTTACAACTTGTCATCCGCCTTCAACAGCGAATCACAAGTATATTATCGTGGTCGTCGACTACTTCACGAAGTGGGCCGAGGCCATGCCCACTTATAAGAATTATAGTGAGACAACTACATTGTTCCTTTTTAATCAGATTATCTTAAGGTTCGGTATCCCAAGAGAGATTGTCACAGACGATGGCAGTCATTTCCAGAATCAACTAGTGTCCGAATTGGCTCTCAAGCTAGGTTTCCGGCAGGAACATTCGTCTGCTTATTATCCTCAGGCAAATGGATAGGTCGAGGCAGTAAACAAAACTCTTAAGACGATCCTGCAAAGGACAATTGATAAAAATAGATCCAATTGGAATCTTATGTTGTATTCGGCTCTATGGGCATACCGAACCTCCATCAAGGCTGCTACAGGTTTTACACCTTTCCAGTTAGTTTATGGGTTGGAATCTATCTTTCTTGTCGAATGTGAAATTCCATCTCTTAAGTTAGCTATTGAGCTCCTTCCAGAGACCTCTGGTCTCGAAGAGCACCTCCTTCACTTGGAACATCTCGATGAGCAGCGTCGAGATGCAGCCACAGTAAATGAGGCTCATAAGAAAAGGGTTAAAACCTAGTATGATAAAGCTGTCCATCCTCGTGTATTTTCTGAAGGTGACCTCGTCTTGGTCTACGACCAAGATAAAGACACCTTGGGGGTAGGAAAATTCAAACCTATGTGGTACGGTCCCTTCATAATTAAATGAGTTTTAACAAAAGGGTCGTATGAGTTAATCGATTTCGAAGCAAACAAATTGGCGGAACCCCGAAACGGCCTCTACTTTAAGAAGTACTTTGCTTAAGTAGCAGCTAGACAATGGCTTCTTTGTACATTATGTATATTTGTACATATTTTGTTGAGAGTTTGTGATATCAACACTTTTTGGTCTGCTTTGGCAGGTGTTGATGGATGACTTGGTCTATTTTGGATTCGCCGATGGTGCTAGTCGGCACACTCGGAATCTCGCTTCCGTAGCTTGGGTATTGTATTATCCAACTGGTCAATTGATGGTATCAAGGGGAGTATGCATCGGTCCTGATTCAAACAATATGGCTGAGTATACTTCCGTCATTAGTTTTCTATCTGAGGCAATTTCGCATGAAATCGACTCGTTGGTAGTTTACCTTGATTCACAATTGATAGTGTCACAATTAAATAACATCTATCGGGTAAGGGATCCATGTTTATATCTCCAATATTTAAGGGTGAGGTTGTTGCAAAGATCATTTACTTATATTAATTATTTGCATATTCCAAGAACTCTTAATTGGTTAGCTGATTCTATCGCTAATCAAGCATTAGACTGGCACATCAATCATTCATCACAATAAATTAAGCATCAAAAAGTCAAACTGTATATATATATCATAAAGCATCTCGAGTGTACATAAGTATGTTCAAAAAACATACAAAATTGGGACTCAAATTCCCATAATCAGGTCCACTATGTCTAATTCCCCGACTAAGGATGAGCGACTGAGTAGGCAACTACTGCATTGACTACACGCCTAAAAGTGCAGACCCAGTCACGTGGCATGCCAACCACATGACGCTGCATCTCTATAGGAAGGTCCTCTACCGCCACCATCGGTACTCGGTGGGTCAACCTCACCAAATGCCACTGAACTGTGTGTAGAGTTCGTTTCGTGGCTGCAGCCGCCTCTTCGCCCCCTTGGCTGCAACGCTTGTGCCATGGGAACTCATCTAGTCGTACAGGCCCAATATCTGGAACATGATCATTATATTAGTCATTTGAATCCTATCAAAAATATTTTCAAAGTTCATTATTATATTTGAAAAATAAAAAAATCAAAAATCACTTACCAATGTCGCCCCATGCTGTGGTCGGTGGTAATGCTAGATCGGGATCTCCTCGGAAATCCAACCCAGCATAGGGGTAGTCATCAATGGCGATAATTTGCTGATCCCACTAGGAAAAGAAATCATCATCGAAAGCAGTCTGTGGGACCTCCCCACCTCCTAGACGTTTCATCAGGTCAGCCCACCTGCCCATTCGAGGATCTCGCGGGGCGCTGATTGAAATTGGTACTCTAGGACGAAGTGCAGGGACTCTCTCGAAGAAGAAAGAGCACAAAATAGTCCCATAACCAGAGTTTTTGGTCTGTCCTCTCTTGATAGAAGTGAGTTGGCTTTTCATGCTAGCTAAAAGAGGAGTACACCAATCAAACACTGTGGTCAGACATTCAACCGCCACGCTCATGTTGAGCCGTGATGCCTGATGCAGGGAAGCGGATCCGTTCGCTCGAGCTATGATGAACAATATTATTCTCAGTGGTAGACTTGCCACATGTGTGATGGAAATCTGACTTCCGACTTTCTTCGGATGCCCCGGGCAATATATCTGTACATAGTCCTCTATGGAGAGACTGCTTCGTGTTCTCCCCCAGGAATGTACTACCTCTCCCCTTCGGGAAAGGCCTGTAATGAAATAGATATCTTCCACTTCTATCCTAAGTGGCATCTGATCGATCATAAAAGCATCCTCCTCGATGTTCCAGTAATCAAGAAGCATCTCGATTAGATGTGTGTTTGCTTTCATATTTGGTAATTTGAAGAACTTAAGCAAACCGCATCCCCGTAATGCATCCAGTGCCTCTGGACTGTTCATAACTTCTTCATCTACTACGGTATGCTCTCTTTCTTGCCAAGTGATTGTCATCCTGAAATAAAAATCAATTTCAACTGTTAGTTTTTTGGTTTGAAATGTCCGCGGTGTATACACGGGTCCCCTTTACACACAGTTGCGTGTAAGGCCCGCGTGTACGCAGGTTGCATATTACCAACCCGTGTATACACTGCGGAGAAAATTTTGGCAAGAAACTCAACAATGAAACATTAATTAAAACTTCTAAAAACAATCACAATCAATTACAAGTTAAGAATGAGGGTTACCTGGAGATTTTTGAGGAATTTGAACGGTTGAATTTGGCGTACGGGAAGTTAGCTCCTTTTGCTCCAATTATTTGCTCTCAAACTCAAACGGTGAAAATGGTGAGTCCAAAACCCTTTTTATAAGCTTTGAAAATGTAAAATTTTTTCAAAAATTGATTTTGTTTGGTCTCATGTAACTTTTAACTTGGGAGCTTGGAATGTCGAGAATGGTTTGATTTTCAGGACATTTTGGACGTTTTCAACTGTTTCGAGACGGTTCCATGACTGCTGACCCGTCATGGCAGGTATCGTTTTCTCACTGGCATATAGGTTAGGGAAGCCATTTTTTCCATTGCATCATGCATACTAGCCTCCATCTGTTGATACACTTGGCATAGGGTTGATCCCGTCGTGTTATGGTTCACAAACCATCTTCACTCGCCAATTCTTTAAATCATGACACGATGGTAGAGCCATCCTTTACATGGGCATCCTAGTTAGAACCTCAATGACATTTGTTGCCCATGTTGCTCAAATTTGAGTAGGCTCGGGAGTCCTCTGAGTCCCGCTATGACTTATACGACGAAGACTCATTCCTCTTTACTTCTTCGTTTCGTTCTGGCCTTATACCCTAGAGGCTCCTTTGTGTTGAGTTGTACTACTGCATTGCATTTTGACTATCTGCACCTTTTGGCCTTAAGGCGACTTCACTTGGACTCATGTTTAAGCCAACTTTTGACCATGACGACTAAAAAATCAAACTTGCATACCTTTGACCTCTGCAGCTTGACACACCTTGACCCGTGGAAGGAACACACCTTTTAGTGTCTCTGGCCAGTGTTCGCCTCCCTGCATTGAGCATAGGAATGTTCCAATCCCAGGAACTAGATCATCTGCTTCATTGACACTCGTTCTTTCCACTGTACTGTAGCATTATTTTATTCTTTTTCTAGCTTTAAAGAAAAAGACCCAAAAAATTATACATTCCAAAAAGAGCGGGAGCGGGACAATATTTCCATTTATCGTTGGCAGTTAGAGTCAGTCGTGTCATCCTTGAACAAAGCACTCGAAACAAAGTCTCCTCCACTTGGGTGGGATTTAGTTTGACTTAGGTATGCCTTAACCTTGTTATTGAGTCAGTTCTCCCCCGATTGGTTATCTCTTCCAATCATATGGAGGGTTCGTTTGTGCCTCTTGTGCAACGAGCTTATACAGAGTCATCATATGCTGCCACATAGTCACATTGAGTTGTGCTTTTGTTCAAGGGAAGTTAGCTTGAGTCAGCCTCTCTGCGGTGTCTCTTGACTTATTTTTCAGTCGGCCATCCCTGGTTGTTAGTGCTATGTCTATCATCACATAAGTTATATTGGTCCTTTACTCGTGCCGGTTTGAGAAGGTCTCCATTGACTTCTTGCTGGTGGGTCTTGTCCTTATCGACAACGACATCTTGCTCTAAGGACAGGCCTAGAGATACACCCTGGCCCTATTTTCATTATTGATAGGTCACCTTGTGCTCAACATCGACTAGTATCATGGGTCTTTGACTGAGTGGTTTCCCTTGTGTTCGACATTAGCTTACATTATCACACATAGGGATTCATGAAGTACCTTGGTTTCCATTTGACCCTATTGGTGGATACCTTGCCTCTGTGTCAGCTTTCATTATTGTTTGGTTCAGAGGGTTTCTGCCTTGCGCTAGCTACATCTTGTGTACGCTGGAAACGTACTTCGGTTCGGTTACTACATTTTTTTTTCGTCCGATTCCTTCCACATTATTGTCCTACGGGTTACACTCGCGCTAGATTGATGGAGGATGCCTTAATGCATTCCTTCTAGCGGATCTTTCCCTATCGACTTCGACTCATTGCTATGGGGTAAAGATCTAGAGTTCATTTGGCAATACCTTGGGATTTGCAGTCATTAGTGGCAGATCCTTCACTATCGAAAATGGGAAACCATCATTGTCTCCTGATCGATAGATTCTTATAGGTGTTCGACTTCAACTCATTTATTCACACTTGTTGGATTGTACTGGGTACCTTGACACTTATTATCATTATCGGTGAGTAGTCTCGCGTTTGTTAATGGTATACATCAATGACCGGTAATCAATTGATTTCTCACATGGTCGGCTTCGGATCATTTATTCCCATGCTGTAGAAATGTACCATGGTGGTCGGTGAAGACCTTAGGTTGTATCAACATTCATTGGTTCACTTGACAGTTGCTCCTGTCGTTGCTAGTAGATACCACTTCACCTTATATGTTGCAGTCATTCATGGCGACATTTTATATGCTGGCACCTGAGTTTGCAGTGTAGTACCATCTTATTCCATCATTTTCTATTGGTACCTTTTCGGGATCAGTCTTTGATATCAGTGATCCGCTTCATCTTTTAGCATCATTGACATTCTTATATGTAACATTCAGACATGTACTTGTTCGATCATGATCAGATGATCCATTATGTATTTTCTAGTCATTTATACTTGTATAACTGGTGAATCTGCTTGTACTTGATATGCGGACATGCTGTATTTTCTCTGAGCATGGGTATGCCCACCTTAGACAATGTTTGTTTCTGATCTCCTTTTGTGGCTTGACAGGCTGAATTCTGGTGCAGTCCTTCTCAGTCTTCGACAGATTTCCTTTCCATGAACTTGCTTAATACATTTCGACCATCATGTACCCCTTCTGACCTCATATATTAAGGGGCATCTGTTATAGCTCCAAATCTCACTCTTGAGGTTTGTGAAGCTCCACTCATGGCCTAGGGCAACCCCTCCTGCCAGATCTAGTCCCAAATCTAAAAAAGCAGTGTTTTTCCCCTATACGTGACATTGCCCTGAGCTAAATGCGTGTATATGTGGGTCTGTGTATACCCAACCAGCGTATATGTATAAAAACACTTAAAAAATAAAAATCTCCTTAATTTCAAGCGGAGATCACCGGTTTTACTTGTTGATCACCTGTTAGTGCCCGTGGCCCAACTATTCCCAAAGAATTCCCAACTAAAAAACTACTTTGGGAGAAGTATTAAAAGGCTTCTATGGGAAGGCCAAGGGGAGGAGAGAAGAGAGAGAAAGATTTCTATGCTAAGATTTCCCTGACCAGGTCTTAAGATCCTTGTGCCTCCTACACTTCCCCCATCCTACAGGAAACCCTTGTTTCCTTGTGTGTGTTGATGATTTCATACTACTTGAGAGATCATGGAGTAAGTCATGGAAGGAGTTTGTTAAAGGCGTGAGACTGGACGAATCTGGGAGACAGTTCCGCTTGGAGCCTGCGAAAGGATGACTCAGGTGAAATTGTTCCTTTTCTGTACTTTATTTGTCTATAATAAAAGAAACACATGTCTTTGTTCCTGATATAGATCTTCTTCATGTTATGATATTCATGTTATGATTCATATGTGATAGGTTGTTTAATTGCATAACTAACTACCTTTCCTTATAATATGAAGTTGGTTTCTTTATGATGTTTATTCCATATATTGCTGCACTTTCTTGAATTGTTGGTTTTGCAGGTCAAAGGAGCAAAGGAACTCAAAGAAGGGTTTGGACCCTTGGAGGCTCTTCTCAAACGTAGGACCTCAGGTACGCCCCCTATCGTAGAGTTTTCTTATAGTAGCATTAGGATTTCCTGGAATGTGTGTTTCTTTGCATAGATAATCTTCAGTTTGCTAGGGTATTCACCCAAGACCCTAGGGGATTTTATCCCACAACAATGTTGTGAGTACCAGGCAAACCCAAAATTATACTCACTTAAGATTTCACAAGGCATGAAGCAAATACAACAATATTCATAGGAATGAAACCATTACAATCGCCATCATGTCACTAGTAGGGATTTGAGCTTGGGTGGGGGAAGATAACAATCATTCCACCCAACCACCCGAGATAACCCCATTTGATGATGGTTAAGATATATAATATATATATACTAATACTATATATATAATATATAATATATAATATTATATAGATATAATATATATATATAGAATATAGTATATATATTACACCTGTTGAGGAAAATAAATTAAACCTCCTCTCAACCCGAGGGATAGAAAAGTGAGTTGCGTAGTTACGAAAGCCATGACCAACAAGTATATCACTTAAAGATTTCACAAGTGGTATGGAGCCATACAAACAATTCTCCATCATGTCACAATAGGGATTGAAACTTGGGTGGGAATATAAACAACCAGTTCCACCCAACCACCTGAGATATTGCCCAATTGACCACTTCTCTCTCTCCTCTCTCACACACACACCACACTCCCTATATATATATACTTAATATTTATATATATATATATATATATATAGTATATTCAATGTTTTATTTAAGCTCTACATAGAAATACTTTTAAATAGTGAAGGAAACTACACATCTTCTTCATATGGGATGGTAAAAGCATAAGAAAATATTTATTTATGGCAATACATATTTTACCATTATATTATTTATTAAAATACCACATGTTAAGTCTACCTTGAGCAAGAGAGGAATTATGTGTCTCCTTCATAGTGGGAGTGTAATGTAGTGAATGAATTGCAAATATTCCTCATGTTAAAAATATTACGCAGTTATTGACAAAATTATAAATGTTTTACTTTCAATTACTTTATCTCTCTCTTTATATATAAACTTATATAAAATTATGTTATTTAAGGTTTGAAGTTTTTATTTGTGGCCAAATTTAAAGATTTTATTGCTAATGTGTGATGCATTTTTTTATTTAACCTAGAGGAACCCAACAACCCACCTAACACCCAACTACCAGTAAACCTTTAGGGGGCTACGATATGTCCTCCTCCCCGTAGCCTGGGTCATAATAGGAGGATTTGAAGCTGGCTCTTTCGAGTTTCAATGATTTCACAATTCTCGGATTAACCAATTGAGTTTCACCCCCCCTGCCTGCCCCCCAGGACAAGGTGTGAAGTATTTTAACTATGGCCAAATTGAAATATTTTTCTTTCTACTGATATTTTTTTTTAATTTTTAAATATAATTATTATTTTATTTATTTAATGTAACATTACGTGACAAAATATCTCCCATATTGGGTTGTAGAGTGCCTCTCGGCACAATGAAGTTGATATCGAAATATTACTTAACATGGAAAACATCTATTTAAGCTCTGCATTGTGAAATATTTTAAAATTGTGAAGGAACTACATATCTCTTGGAAATTTTACTAAAACTGAGGGAGGGGGGGGGGGAACAGTTTATTGCATTCATGGACATCAATTTTTAGTTTACTTTTCTTTTCAACCTTTATCTAAACCGTTCAATGAGCAACAATACTTCATATAAAGAGAAAATTTAACATATAAAAAACATTCCATGAAAACATAAAATCAACACATATGGACACCAGATATAAGTGGAAACCCGTAAAGGGAGAAAAGCACGAATTTGTTGTTGTAGTGATGCAAAGGCAAGCTCCTACTTCCTCTATTACATCATCTTTTGGAGGCTACAACCTATATTCTATTTTGAAAGCTACAACTTGTTGGGAAGCCCCTACTCCTTCTTACATTAATTTTCTATAAGCTACAACCTATAAGAGGCTCCCATCTCAGTTTGTTCTGCCAGCTAGAACTTGCTTGGAATCTCCTACCTCCACTTCAATACACTCCAACCTATTCTTTTTCAGGATAAAACCTGAAAGGATACTACAATCCCTTGATACATACAAGAAATAATGTTCTGATTTACTTGGCCTTTAGTTTATCATAATTCCTTCTCTATCTCTACCTCTTCTCCTGCTGAAATTTGCTTCACATATGCTCTTCTACCTAATTCTCTCTGTGTCAGGTAATTCATGAACAAGGACTCACAACAATTAAAATCTTCCACATACCCTCTAACATTTCAACCTTCCAAAATCACATATTTTATAAAAAAAATTATGGATGTTAGTTTTCCACACAAGAACATGAAGTGAACAATATAAGGTTGTCTCTTTGTTCCCAAACTCTTTTCATATTTTGAATTAAAACAAAAAAAATTGACCTTAAATTATTCGAAAAACTGAATTAACATAGGCCAATATTAATTCTTACAAAATCAAAACTCTAAAGTTTTATTTATCCATACAATAAACCATTAGATAATACTCCATCCATCTTTGAATAGCAACACATCTAGGCCAAACCTCTGTTCTGCTTGGAAAACCACACCTCTCTATTCTGCAACATACACCTCAGCAACTTCTACAACATACATCAAAAATCTCTACAACATACCTTATGATCAATAATATACCTCTGTCATGCAACTTTAACTCGGTAGTTGCAACATACTATTGTCAACAATATTTTCCATTGCCTTGCATCACAACTTGTTCAAGTACCTCTGCAATTAACCTCTTAAACTGCTTCAACAACAATAAGCAAACCTCCTTAGGTGATTCAACAACATACCTTTCCTTTGCAACATACATCAACTATATTTGACAAGAATAAAAAGCATCACAACACACCTTAGCATCACAACACCTCCTTACAAACATATGGTGAGAAAAAAACATAACCACCACCTCATTCAAGCAATAATTACAACCATAGCATCACAACAACACAACATAGAAATATATGTAAGAAATTATGCAAAACGCAACATCAAGACATATGCAAGAAACCTCTAACATACTCAACTACTTCACCTCTTGATCAACAACATTTCAACACCCTTTACACTATACCTTGATGCTCATTTTCTATCACCCTTTGCCATCAATGACAATTTTCCAACAACATCTTGTTCATATGGGATGGTAAAAGCATAAGAAAATATTTATTTATGACTAATACATTTTTACCTTTAATATTTATTCTTAAAATATCACATGTTAACTCTACCTTGAGCAATAGAGGAACTATGCATCTCCTTCATAGTGGGAGTGTAATGTAGTGAATGAATTACAAATCTCCCTCAAACTAAAATTAGTAAGCAGTTATTTAAGGTATGAAGTATTTTATTTGTGGCTGACATTGAAATATTTTAATTTTTATTAATATTCTTTATTTTTTTTAATATAAGTATTATCTTATATTTTTAATGTAACATTATGTGACAAAATATCTCCCATACTAGGCTATAGTGTTCCTCTCGGTGCAATTAGTGTGTGAGGAATTTTGACATGGTCATTAACACTCAATCCCCATTGACCTATTTCAATGGAGCATCTCAAGGAGCCCGACATAGAGGAGGAGCAGGGGGTGTAACCTTCCTCTCTCAAAATCACTCCATCATCTTCAAACCTCACATCAACCATTCAATAAATAATCAAAGTAGCTTAAATCCATAAAATTTCTCTCGATCACTATAATCGAAAAATGAATCAATCTTCTTCAAGTCTTGCGATAACTCTCTTCTTGTGATGGATGGAAAAGGAGATTAGATGAATTTCATGGTTTTTGTTTGTTTGTCAAGTTGTCTGTGATCCTCCAGGCTTGACTTGTGGCTTGAGGAGTTGTGACCTAGGGGCATCTAATCCATCAAAGTCACTCTGGAATCGCACCCAGCCTGGGCCACATCAACCCTTAGCTGATTGGATTTTTTTAGCATGTTGCCTCCCCCTAGCACAGGGCACAACCATCGCCTGTGAGGTTTGATCTTAGGTCGCATTACTGACGAGGTCCATCCTCAACCAGTTGTTCTAGTGGGACTTGAATAGATAAATTTATTATTATACACATTATTATGAGACATTAAACATGTGCAATTTACTCATATCACATTTTCTCATGTCTACAAGTAAAATAACAAGGAATTTGATTTGTAGGAAGGAAATTGTGAAATTCAATATTCCCAACATGAACACATTTCTACTTGTGTTCATGAATATTGGCTTTAGAATCCTATTTGTTTTAGAAATGAATTTATGAAAGGATTTTTTTGTAGCAACAACTTATGAATTTTTTTGGCATGCTTCATGAAAAATGTTTAAGGAATCTATGATTTTCATCTCAATAGATGTGGTAATACCTTTATGGTTACCGTTTCCAAAAGGGAGGTTTTGAAACTCATATCCACTTTAGTGCAACCTATATTTTTGCACCAAATGTGACCCACCATTTAGGCATATTATTTGTATCCTTGTATCAAGATGAGCAAAAAGTGTTTGTTGTGTTTCACTCTTGTATTGTATTGGGCCATGCTTAGATGATCTATGTAACAACATGGAACCTAGGTGGTATCTCTAGACCCCTTATGGTTGGTCATGGCCTGTCCTTTTATTCCCAATTTCAAGATTGTCCCTACTCTTGTGGCTTAGTAAAATTTCCCTTACTGTCATTAAGTTGTAACCATTTCAATCATTTATGACCTGGTTTGATATGTGGGGGTCTTTGGATGTACCTACTAGGAAACATGATCTAGGGAAACTTTTAGTCTCTCTCACTTATTTGTATGCAATGTAAAAGTGATACTAATGTTCTAAAGGTTTTCATACCTATTAGAAGCACACTTATCTTATGCCTAAATACGGACTTCCCCATCTTATGTACTATCACACTTTGGCTGTGGACTCTTCGAGATGATTCTCTAGTTGGTCTCATAGTTTCATGTTTCTTGATGCAATTCCATAGATCTCAGGATCATTCATGTATCCCAAGTCATTGGTCACATCGTTTGAGGCACATATGGGCTATTTCCACTTGAATGAGTTTCCTCTTGACATGCCACATTGACGATCCTAGAGCACTCTCTCATTTCATAATTTTTTAAGCTATTAATCACTTAATATGAGGGCCAATCTCACACATGTGGATGTCATGCTAGTTGTTGGGGAGTTTTATGACTTATTTTGACATAGAGGGTGACTCCCACCCTTAATGGAGTCTTTTTTCTTGAGATATGAATGTGATCACACCTTAGAGGTAGGATTTGAGGATTTATGAACATGATTTAAGGAGTTGTCCACTTCTTGGGAATTATTCACTCATTCCATGAGATTGTTCCACCTTTGGAGGCTAGACATTGGCTTATTCTTAGTTTGGGAGGCCTCTATACCATGATCACTATGCATTTTCAAAGAGGTGTTGAGCCTCTTCACCAAGTTGACCTCTCTTTTAAGGTGTGTCTCCTCTATTGGAGGGTTTGTACATGTGACATGTTTTACTTGTAACTTGACACAATATCCTTCATTATGTGGATGACAAGTCACTTTTTGTAATTCTCATAGTCTAAATTTAGGTATATAGGAAATAATAAAGAATGAAAAGGATATAAAAGGATCATTTATAAATAAAGGCTCATATCTCATTCAATATTGTTGTTGTTGTTTTTAACTATCATTTAAGTATACAACCTATTGAAGATCTACCCATTGGAGGTGTTGGTTTCAATTCTTGGATATCTTTCTTTCCTGGTTATTTTCTTGGTGCATTAAAGACTTGTTGTGATAGTTCAAGACTTCTATGAAATTTCCAAATCAATCCATTTGACGAGTAACTATACCACTTAGAAGGAAGATATATAGGGTTTTTATCCTTCCATCTTCCTCTTTGCTTATTTTTTTCTCTTAGTTCCTTGACAAATTTTTTAAGTATTTTATTCAAGTTGTTGATCATATTGGTTAGAAGGATTTTTCCTAGTGGAATCCCTTCTTGTAGGGCCTTCATCTCCATATCTTATCTTGATTAGATGAGAGGTTATTTTGACCTAGACTTCTAATCTCTCATCCCAATCCTTAATATAGGAGTGACCAACTCTTAGAGGGGCATACTTCTTGAATGCAAAAGCCTAATTGGAGAAAGACACATGTATTCTCCCAAAAACAATTCAAAACCCTAAAATCAAAATATTTTTATTTTTCTATTTGTTTAGAAATAAATTTAATGGTGAAAATCAAAGAAAAATATTAATTTAGATTTATTTCATGGTCTAATGTAAATATCATTGATTATTTCATTTCCTAGACTACTTTTATCAAATGTTTGTGCTTTATTATTTATCTCTAACTCTAGAAATGAAAAACAACCCTATAAAATTGTTCTTCAAGGTTTTATCTAAAATCATGTGGGTTGATTTAAGCTTTTTTCAATTTTAAAAAATACATTACAATAATAAAATCAATTTTGAAGAAACTGTAAGGCTAAGTTCGATGCTTAAAGGTTTTGTTACTCATACCTAGCCTCTATTTCATTTCTAGATTATTTCTATAAGTTCATCTTACATATATGGCTGTGAGTTAACCTCTCAAGAATTTTTAACTATTTATACTTAATTTGGAGATTTTATTCATGAATTCAAGCATTAACATTGGAAATCCTGAGGAGGATTCACCATTAATTTCCCAAGTTCTTTTTTATTTCATTATTATACATCTTTAGAACTTGACTCTAGCACTAGTTGATGTGATATTTCACGATATATATTTTTCCCTAGTAGAAAAGTCTAAGATGTATTTCTCATAAGTGGAGATTCTTTCTTTTGGATAGTTCTCCTTTCACTTCTAATATGAAATCTTTGTGTTATTTTATCATCAAATAGATTTATAAGTTGTGGACATCCCTAATCTTGTCCTTATATTAGCATATTATCATTTGGTAATCAAAGCACACATTGCACCATTTATTTATGCTTGTTTATTTCACTCTTTATGTCCTAAAGTAGCATAAAAGGGTCCCATGCCTCTTTTATGTTCAATTTGTTGAAGTGAGGATCATATAATTGAAAATTTGAAGCCGTTTATATTATTTATCTTGCATATCACATTGGGCACACATATACTAGCTCTTAACCTTCTTTCTCAAGTGGTTATATTGATTATTTATGCTATTGTCCCTAACTTGTTATCTTTCAAGCATTAATTAGTTATTGTAATCCACATCCATTGTCTTGTTACATGTATTTTGGATTCATTTAAGTAAACCATCAGCTTACATAGTCATAATTCACTTAAGTAGGTTTACTTTTCATAAATTGGGATACCTCCCTTTGTTGAGAAAATGTTTGTTATTGATGTAAAATGTTATCTATCTGAAGAAGGTAATATTACAAGCTTAAAGATCATCTCAAGAACTTGACAAAAAGGCGTGATCACCCCTTAACTCCTCTCGATTGAGGAGATATGAATTTTTCAAGACAAAATTTGAATTTCTTTGGCCCCAGTCAAGTCAGCCCTACCATGGGACAAGTCGATCCTAATTGGGTTAAGAAGGCCTTGTTTGGAGGTCAACAAGGCCTTTAAATAGGTCATACCATTTACCATTTCGGTCAACATATTTGGTGAAGAAATCGAGTAAATTCAAACCTATTTGAGCAACAAAGAATAGATTCATATATCATGAACCAACGAGAGAAGGAAAGAGTGAAAGAAGTCATCTATAAAATTTTATTTTTCTTGTTACAATTATGGTTTTCTAGAGATTGATATTAGTTAATTTTTTAAGCATTTATCTGAAGCAATTGTGGAAGAAATTCAACCTATTTCTCTGAAAATTTCAGCCCTGAGATAGCCTCAAATCAACCTTTGTATTTTAGCCCTAAGACAGATCTCTGTTATGCCTTGTTTTAGCCTTAGGATTGGCCTTAGCTTCGGCCCTAACTTCGGCCCTGGAACAAAATTTAGTTCATCCGTGTGACAACGCTTGTATTTGGCCCTATAGCAGGCTTGTATTCAAACCTATGGTAGCATACTATTGGACCTTCTTTGTAGCCAATCTTAACATGCTTTGAAGTGATTTTGATGTTGATTGGAACCTGATTAAAAGTAAACTAAAGAAATCGAGTAAACTAAAGAAATGTGGGACAAACTTATCAGTATCTATGAAAGAGATGACAAGATAAATAAGGAAAAGCTTCAAAAATTTAGAAGTCAATTTGAAATTATCAAAATTAATGATGAAGAAGATATTGCTTCTTACTTCCCCTTAGTAGATGAAGTAGCTAACTCTCTTAGAGAGTTGGGTGAAGACGTCAAAGAAAAGATGATTTTCCAAAAGTTTTGAGATCTCTTCCAGACCATTTTGATTCTAAATTTTGTGCCATAGAAGAACTAAAGGACTTGGACACTTTATCAATGGATGAAATTAATGGATTTCTCACAAGATATGAGACGAGGTCAGGAAATCCAACCCATAAGGAAGCTGCATTCAAAGCATCAAAATCATCAAGAAAAGGGAAGAGAAGTGATTGCGCCAATGATGATTCTAATATTGAAATGACAGAACTTGTCAGGAGGCTAAAGAAAGGATCCAAGCTTAAAGGTTAGTTACATATTATTTGTTTCATATGTCATAAAATAGCACATTATGTTGCCAAGTGTCCTCTTAAAGATGATAGTGATGAAGAAGAACCTAAGAAAAGGAAGTTCAAAGGGGAAGGCTCAAGAAAGAGGAATTTCTTCTCTAAGAAAGATAGTTATGTCTCTGGTGTGGAAGAGTATGATGAAAACAAAGAAATATTATTCATGGTTGTGTCAAAAGAAGAAAAAATTTGGAAGAAGAAGAAGAAGAAAGAATTGAAGGTATGAATGATTTATTTATTAGTGCTTTAGAATAAAATGTTAGACTTAGAAAAAAGAATGGAAAGTTATCATAGGAAATCGTCTCTCTAAAAACTCAGAAAGAGGAAGCAAAGTGATTAGAATAAGTCTTGAGAAATAAAATAAAGGAACAGGAACAAATTTGTGAAAAATTGGAAGTTGAAGTAGTATCTTTGAAAAAGGAGTTCGACAAAGTCAACAAAAAATTGAAGAGCACACAAACCTTGGATACCATTCTCAAATATCAAAGGCCACCACATGAAAAGTCTGGGCTCAGCTATATAGATGAATCCTCTAGTGTAGAAAAGGAATACCCTAGTACTCATCATAAAGAAAATCCTAGAAAATTCATCAGAAATATTTCCACAAAACCTTGAAGTTTTGATGATGTCCTTAAAAGCTCTCATCATTATAGTCCAACAGGAAACAAAGATAAATTAAGGAATGAGAATCCAAAAATACAAACCTCCCTAGAAAAATATGAATTATCAAGGCAAGGTTATACTAATAGGTATCAAACTATATTCCTTGGTCATTGTTTCTTTGTAAAAGAAATATTCATAAGGAAAAACACTGCAATGCTTACAGGGCCAATCGCCAACCTCCAAAAAATAAGGATGTTCACATTAAAATTTGAGACCAGATTATAACTCGTAATCCATTTTCCCCTCTTTCAAAGTATAACATATAATGTTATAAGTGAACCAATCCAGGTCATGAAGCGCAAAACTTCCCATTAAAGTCAAAAAGAATTTAGAAAAGGAAGACTAAATAATCTTCACCTGAGAAATGTGGATTGATTATGTATGCTTAGAACAAGGAGAGTGAGTGGTTTGTTAATAGTAGAGGTTCTAGGCACATGAAAAGAGACCAAAAGAAGTTCATCTCACTAAGAAAAGAGAAGGAAGGAAATGCAACCTTCAAAGATAATGGATCTACTAGAATTGTTGAAATAGACACAATGAGTCTCAACAATGGCAAGGGGAAAGCACATAGTGTGCCATATGTTGAAGGCCTTAAGTAGAACCTTTTGAGCATCAACCAAATGTGCAATTAAGGATACAATATTATCTTTGATGACAAATATTGTGAAATAAGGAAATCATCTTCAGAAAATATCATAGGAAAATGGCTAAGACTTTTAGATAATGTATATATTCTCAGTGAAATTCAAGAAGAAATATGTTACATGAGTCAATCAAATTAAATCTAGCTATTTCACAAATGCGTGAGGCACCTAAGATTTGATAACTTGGTGAATATTAAAAAAACTCAAGCAATAAGAGATATGCCCAAAATTTTAAAACCAACAAATATTATTTGTGTGCCATGTCAACATGGAAAACAAACCAAAAAAATGAAGTACACTTCTCGAGGGAGTGTGGGAGGCAAGCTAAGGATTTAACCTAGGGTTCTTCTCTGAACGCTTCCATGGAAGTGTTAGGAGGGGGTCTAGAAGTCCCCTCCTACCATGAAATCGTAGTTGGTAAAGGTAAGGAGCCAAAGTCTTATTTTTTTCAAAGATAACCACTTATAATGCCTTCAAGAAGATCGATGCCAATCATTCAGGAGAGGGAGGGGCATGGAAAATAAAGAACAAATAGTCCAACTCTCAGCTTGTAAGCTCTAGCGGAAAATATCAAACTTCACCGCAAACTATTAATCCATGCAAGCCCAAAACAAAGAAGATATCGATCCTAGATATCATGGACCTGGATGTTTCAAATTACATGGATTATATGCAAGAACATGCAATAATTTGTAAGTTCATTGGCTTCTGGCTAGAAAAGAAAAATCTGAACTGGTGGATCCAAATGAATTGGTGCCCCAAAGGGAGAGATCAAGATTCAACTAGGCTCTAAAGGGCTCTTCACAATGATTTTCGATCTTCTAGAGGAAAAGGATAATATCTTTGAAGAAGGTGCCTACTTCTTCAACTCATCTAGTCTCTACATGCATTATTAGAAAGAGAAATTCACCCTTGAAAAGGAGGATATCACTAGGTTCCTTGTTTGGGTGCGGTTATACTCCCTGCCCATGGAATATTGGTCTCCCTCTATCCTTAAAGGCATAGGAGATGAAATAGTAGAATGTATAAAAATGTTTGAAATAACTAGAGAAAGACACTATGTATCATATGCGTGCATCTATGTTTACCTAGATGTTTTAGGCGCTCTTCTAAAATCCATCAAACTAGTATTCAGGGATGAAGTGTGGATCTAGAGCATAAACTGTGAATACATACCCTTTAGATGTTGGAAATGTCATGAACACGTGCATCTCTTCAAGTAATTCCCTCAGAATGATTCCCAAACCACCAATCCTCAATCTCAAAAGATGTCTTATGAATGGGGCTACACAAAAATGGCACCCAAAAATAGAAACAATTGAAGGACCCAAGGGAAATAGGCCTCAACGTCCTAAGTTAATAGGAACAAATTTGAAGCCATGGGTGAGGAATAGGAGGAATAGGAAAAGGAGGAAACCACATATGATTAACGTACAAAAGATCAAATCCCAATCATCCACCAAACTCAAGAACAAGAAGCCAATCCCAACACAAACCTAGATGTTGTTGGGCAAGGAACTGATGATGTAGAAATGGAGTGAGAGGAAAACAATGACATAATAGAGGAAGAGGTGATAGAATAGGCCCTAGGGGGTATAGATCTCAACATAATTACAAAAGTCTAGGAGAAGCGAGGTCTAACAGCTATGCTATAGGATTATATTCAAAAAATAGAGGGATAATACCTCTACGAAGAAGATCTCAAGTTGGCTACAACAAATAGGTAGTATGGAGAACACAACAACACGGGTATAGAGTTTGACATTTGATCTGAACAATACAATCCCAAAGGAGCGAGAAGGAAAAAAGGTAAAAAACCAACCAATCAACTATTGTAAGAGCTCGAAGCAGGACTGATAAATGAGGGAAAGGTAAGATCCCTAACCCTAACTTGAACTCTTTCTCAACGAATTTGATGTCGTGGAACATAATAGGTCTAAATGGACCGACAAAAATAAGGCTTCTAAAGTAGAAACTAATGGAAAGTAAACCAAATATTGTTCTCATTCAAGAAACTAAAATAAGATTAGAGGATATACCTGCTCTGCAGAAGAAGTGTTGCAATGGTTACAACTACATAGAAAACACTGCCATATCTATGGTAGGTAGATAGTTAAGAATCTAGAATGAAAAGCTATTTGATCTTAAAAAATCCATAGCTAGCTAGAACTCAATCACAACAGTCCCTCAACTAATTGGAGCACCTAGAATTTTATGTGTTACCAATGTTTACAGACCGCACAAAGTAGCTGATATAATCCACATGATGAACACCCTAAGAAGAATAAATGAAGAGCTACCTTACCCCATAAAATCATAGGTGGATATTTCAATATGATACTTAACCTTTATGAGAAAAAGTGGGTCTTAGGAGATTGGATAGGGATGTAGAGGCTTTCAAGGAGGCCCTGGAACTGATGGAAATGGTGGAAATGAAAACTACCAATGGCATACACACTTGGAACAATCAAAGAGGTGGGGAAAGACAAATTACTTCATGTCTCGACAAATTCCTAATTTCAGAATCCATTCTCCTAGCAACCCCAGAAATAGATGGTAGAATCCTACCTCATGTCGACTCTGACCATTGGCCTATTGCCTTGAAGATCCACCTCTTAGGAGCTCCTAAGAATAGGCCCTTCATATTTGAAGCTTTTTGGTTGGACCACCTAGAATTCCAAGCCAACCTAAAGGAATGGTGGAATGAAACTCATCCCCAAAAAGGATCTCAAATGTTTCAATTTCAACAAATATTAAATCATATCAAAAATAGAATCAAATAGTGGAACAAAGAAATATTTGGGAATATTCTCAAGGAAAAGAAAGATCTAGACAAGAAGATGGAGGAACTTCGAAAAAAACATTATTAACATGGAATCATAGATCAAATGAAGAAAGGGGAAAAAGAATTGCAACAAATATGGGAGGAAAGAGCTCAGCAAGAAGAGAAACTATGGCAACAAAAGTCCAAAATTCAATGGTTAAAATGTGGGGATCAAAACACCAAGTTCTTCCATAGATCCATGATCCAACACAAGAAGAAAAATAATATCTTATCCCTCAAAAGAGAAGATACAAAAATGGCATGCTATTAGGAGGGAATATTTGAGGAATTGAACACCTTCTATGGGAGCCTCCTTGAGGAGCCCAACTTGGATAGGTCCCAAGCCATTATAGAGATAGTTATGAATATTTCTACAATTTTGAATCAAGACCATAATACCATGCTTCTCAAATAAATCACCATGCAAGAAGTTGAAGAGGTTGTAATGTCAGTGCCATCAGGCGAATCCCCAGGGCCAGATGGCTTCACGACCGACTTTTTTAGAGCCTCTTGGTTAACTATTAAAGAGGAAGTCCATGCCATTGTGGAAGACTCAAGGAGGGGAAAAATAGTGTTAGGGCCTTTAATGCAACCTTCTTAACTCTAATTCCTAAGGAAGAGGGTCCAAACACCCCAGATATATTTCATCCTATTGCTCTCTGCAACGTGAACTACAAGATCATCTATAAGGTTTTAACCAAAAGGCTCAAATCATTGCTACCACTTATGGTTTCTCCCAACCAATTAGGATATATGGAAGGGAGACAAATTCTGGACAATATCTATCCTATGAGACTATACACTCACTTCAAACTTCTAAGAACCTAGGATGTTAATGCAACTTGATATTTCAAAAGATTTTGACAAAATAAGTTGGAAGCACATGAGGGAAGTTCTTGAAGCTTTCGACTTCTATAAGAACTAACTTTAATGGATCATGGCCCTAGTTTCATAAACCTTCGTTTTTATTCTCCTTAATGGAGCCCCACCTAGCCCTTTGTTCCTGCTTGAGGAATTAGGCAGGGAGACCCCCTTTCACCTTTCCTCTTCATTCTCATGGCAGACGGTCTTAGAAGAACAATTCAAGCAGCTCAGACCAATAACCAGTTGAAGGGCTTAAAAATTCATGCCAATTTTCCTTTTTCCACCCACTAGTAGTTTGTGGGTAATAACCTACTCATGAGAATCCCAACTACGGTGAAGGCCAGAACCTTCAAGCACATTCTGAAACTCTTCTCTAAAGCTTCAGGAACCACTATCAATTTGCAGAAATAAAAAAACTTGTTCTTCAACACCCCTCCCCCTATTCAACGAAATATCATCACAACCCTTGGATTTCAGAATTGCTCCCTTGCCTCAAAATACTTGGGTGTCCCTCTCACTAATAGGCCCCACAGGAAGGCAACCTGGGAAGATCTTCTAAATCGACTTCAAAACAAGCTATGAAATTGGACATTAAGGTCCCTCAACATAGTTAGTCGTATTATTCTGGTTAAATTAGTGTTACAAGTTATGCCACTGTATCTCTTCTCTGCCATAACCACTCTCAAATTAGTCCTGAACTCTATTCGTAGCATTCAAATAAATTTCCTTTGGAGAGTTTCTAAGCAGAAAAAGAAATGAGACTTTATTGGGTGGGAAAAGTTGTGCAAGGCAAAACATGTTGGAGGACTTGGGCTAAGAGACCCAAAAATCATTGGAAAAGCCTTGGGTGCAAAAATTTGGTGGGAGTGGCTAGACACCCCCACCACCCCTTGGGAATAACTATGGAAATCCAAGTAGGCTCCTAGCCATCATCAAAAGGAGGTCATTCAACTATTAGGACAAGTCTCATTATCAACCATATGGAACTAGGCCTGAAAGAATAGATGGATAATCCAACAATACAGTTTTTTGAAGGTCCATAATGGACAAAGCACTCTCTTTTGGGAGGATGCATGGCAACAACTCCTAACTCTAAATGAATAAAACTATGCCCACTTGCAAAGGCTAATTTAAGGTAAAGGGAAAAATCTAGTGGCTCATTACTAGAAACCAACCCCTAAGGGAAGTAGATGGAGAGAATGGCTTGGAAGAAAGGACTGGCAATCACCTCCAAACAATTTTGATTGGGACACTTCAAGGGGCTTCTTCAAGAGTGCCAAATCTAGGTGGATCATGAAGATGACAACTTGAGGTGGGGGAAAAAATCAGGAGGCATCTTTAGTCTCAAGGAAGCCTATGGTTATCTTTCCAACCACGAAAAAATGGAACATAGTCAGAGTTAGATTTCTCTATGGGCTAAACAATAGTGGCCAAAATAAATTGCTTTATCTAGCTAGTTTTGCATGGAAAAATACTAGCCTAGGATAACCTTTTGAGATCAGGGTTTTCGGGGCCATCTCGATGTTGTCTTTGTAAGAACCAGGAGGAATCCATCAATCACCTCCTAAACTCCTATGTTTACACTTATGCTCTCTGGGAGTAGGGGGCCAAAATTTTTAGGATACTGACAAGAACAAGGAATTAGTTCAAGATACCTTGGAAGGCGACCTCATATCACTTTCCACCCAGTGATCAATAGATTGTGGAACCTATTTCCAGGGGCCCTTTGCTGGGTAATATGGAAAGAAAGGAATGTGAGAAGTTTTACATATTTACAAACAATAGGGGAGATTCTTCTTACAAAACTTAAGAATATAATTCAATAATTAGTCTCTATCTCTAGTATTCCTCCAATGCAAGTCAATCTGCATGCTCTAGATCTTTGTATTCTTCAACTCCTATATTTGGAGAACATTCCCCTCACCATTATAAAATATTCCCTCCTAGCTTTGATACCCCGACTACCTGGTCCTCTCCTAGAAATAATGTTATCAAACTCAATTATGATGGGGCCTCTAAGGGAAACCCTGGATCTATAGGTTTTGGAATATTTTTTCAAAATCAAAGGTGTGAAATTCTTTGGATCTATTACAAGAAATTGGGGATCAACACCAACAATGCAGCCAAGCTTCAGGCTATGGAGCATGGGCTCGAAATTTCCATGTCCAAGAAATTTGTTCCACTCATCATCGAAGGAGACTTAACACTAGCCACCTTTACTACTCACAAGCTCTAGAACGCCACTCCGGTTAATAAATTGATCGCCAAATAAAGGATTACAAAAACAATCCAACGCATTCAACAACACATCATCAACATAAGCAAGGTCGAGATCAGGAGAAAGCCTAACTTCATGGTTGACCGGTTGGAAAACAAAGGAATGACTAGTAGCAAGGTGTTAATCTCCCATGCATGGCATGAATTAACTGACGACCCTCTTCTTTAGGAGTGTGAAGAGCTCCATCAAAAGGACAAAAATAGTTATGGTATTAGTGAGCCTCCAAACCATGCTATCAGCTCGCAAATAATAGATGGTCGATTCATACTAGACCTTTGAGGTTGTGTGATGAAATCCATCACTCGCAACACGCATAATGATATTCTTAATTCTCACTTGATCCCCAGAATGAACATGGATTACAATCACCACCCTTCCTGTTCCTCCACCGGTAATATGAATCATTCCATCCCCAGGGTTGATCTTGTCATACAAGCCAACCTATTATGCAATGATGTCCTCATTATTCTCCTCGACCTTCTCAAACCATGGAGGCCTTATGATAACCCCTCCCAAGTATTCTCTATCCTCAATTTCCATTTTCCCCTGCTCATCACCCCTAAACCTCACAAGCCTCCCCGTTCGTTCCCTCTGCCTAGACCAAGCATGGAGCGCACCTCTCACTCTGCCTATGGCTCCTCGTCAAGTCATCAGATAAGAGGCTGAAACATGGAATGACGACACCAAAGAGACATGAAGTTGAGAACTATGGCTGAAACTGCAGCCCATCAAGATGCACTCAATTTTCACAATACTATTCCTTAGCAGATTCAAAAACAAATAAACCATCTGGAGGAGAAAGCTACAGAAATCAGGTGGAATACTAGCACTGAGGAGGTGGATGAACACTTCAAGTGGATTCTGGACCCAGGATTCACTAGATCTAGAGAAAATATTTTTAGTTGAGCTATTGAACTTACCTGGATAATGAAAACCATCATGAGTTTGGCCATGTAGTGTTGAAGTTTCTAAGTTTACTTAGTTTAGAAACCCTTCATGCACTTTTTCTGATTTATTCCTACCTACTTTTTATTTTTCCTTTGACAAGTTATTTACAAAGTAAATACTGAAAATAAACACCAGTGCATGCTCATCATATTACAGATCAGCAACTAAAAGAAACAAGAGCAAACACACCACATGACACCATTATTTTTGGACCAATGTCCCTAGAAAAACCCAATGCGGGAAAACCGGTGTAGCTATCTGAGGGTTTTCTTATTAAGCAATATCATAGTACAATCTGGGTGCCGAAACTAGCCTACCCAACAGAGAATTTCCTTAGTAGCTATACCTCACAGTTTGAGAGAAATCTCTTGGCTGAAACCCCAGAAAATCCTTCTGGCAATTCCTGAGCACAAAATTGCTCCTGCAACCCCAACATCTGCCCAATCTGGATTGCGTTAGCCCCTCTCTAGCCCATGTTGGCCCTGCGTCAGCCTCTCTGGGCCTGCATTAGCCCCAAGAGGCCCTGCGTTAGCCCCAGGAGGCCTTGCGTCAACTTCCTGGTCCTCTGCGTCCGACACGTTGGCCTCTCTGGTGCTCTACGCGGCACTTGGTTGCCTCTATGTGGCCTTGCGTGAGCCCTTGCTGGCTCTTCATCATTCTCCTTGGTTGCTGCGTTGCTCTCCGACACAATCTCTGCCTTCTATGTTTCTCTGTACTCAATGCCCCTCAGATGCTCTCCTGATCATTACTTCTATCTCTCTTAGCAAACCCCGCTCTAGAGAGTAGAGTGACTGATTGTTCTCCAAGTGACGCTCAAGCCTCCTCTTATAATTTTCCTGTTGACATCTCAACAGCTGAGATTAAGTCCCTAATCAATGGCTAAGATTAGATCTAGCTTGATCCATGTCTTTTGGACCACTCTAACACAGATTCATATTAATACACATTAATATTTATTTTCCCTAAGTTTAGACTCAAGGACTCCATTAAAAATATTAATTATTTTAATATCTCCTGATTTTTTTAGAATCTGTCCAAACCCTTTCTGTATATTGGAGATCTCATGTGCACCAACCTATCCACCAAATTTCGTGGCTAGAGCACATCCAATGCTACCCCAAATCAACACTCCCTCTTAGTGAGGACTGTGCTCTAGCAATACTCCTCATTGAGTATTACTCTGATCATCCGACATCGGTACATGTGCTGACGCTAGGCCTTCTTGCCCACCATCCTCTGCACTATTGCCTCCTGTACTGCTACCCATGGTTTTTCCACTGCCACTACTGCATCTGTACGACAATTCCCTCTGCATCCATGGTGTTGCTGGTCCTTCCTCCTAACACTGCATCTGCATAGCACCTCCTCTCATCATGTTGCATCATGCTGCCCACTGCTGCACTGCAACTTAGTTACTAAGAAGTAAGCAACTGATCCTCCAACTAACCTCCTTGTTGGGCTAGAAACACCTTGATGCTGAAGCTCCCTCTGCCACTAACAAGTGCTCCCTCTCTGACCTCTGTGCTGCTGCAACAACTCTCCTACATCTCGCACCATTGCACACCTCTCTATGCTGTCCTGCACTGTTGCAACACTCCTGTGCCTCTCGCATTACTGTAGCCTGCTAACTCTGTGCTGTCTTGGGACTCCTACACTGTATCTCTCTCTGCTGCTCCATTTGTATCCATCTCTACCCACTCAGCCAGTCTCGCTACTCCTCATCGGGGTTCTCGTAGCAAGGTCTAATCCAAGAGGCTAGGTACCTCAAGGATCTTGCCCCTCATCACCTGTAGTCCACTTGAATACAGCTCGATGTCTCCCAATTTCTGCTCAAGTGGTGCGTGTGCACTCATGGCACAATCATCGTTTGTCAAAACTTCCTTCTCTGTCCATGCTGGCACTGCCTTAGTCTCAGAAGACTCTCCCTTACTCTTCTTCCTTGGGCACTGGGTCGCATAATGACCCATCTCCCCACAGTGGAAGCACTTGATCTTGGAGAGATCTTTCTTCTTCCGCTTCTCCTGCTTTCCCTCAGACGCTAGAGCCACATCCTCCTCCTCCTGCTTGGCCTTGATCCCTTTGTTGCTGCTACTTGTCTTCCACTGTCGTCTGATCTCTTCCTGGCGAAGAGCTTCCCACATCTTGTCCCAAGGTAGGAGAGTCACTCTGCTAAGGATGCTCTGGACAAACACTTCCCACTCTTTTGAGACAACATTTAGGGTTGTCCTCACCATAAGCTCCTGATCCGGTGTCTCTCCTATAACAGTTAACTAGTTTCGGATCTCATTCAGTCCTCCGTGGAAGGTGTCAATCGATTGACCCTTCTTCATCTGATACAACCTCATCTGGTTCTCGAACAACATTCTTCTCTGCACAGAAGTATGCTGGTACAGGTTCTTGAGAGCCTCCCACATCTCAACTGTCGTTTCCTTCTCAGTTGTATGTGGTACCACATGATCCTTGACCTCGTCAAGGATAATGCACTTGCCCCTTGCCATCGCCTATTCATACCTATCATTATCATTGAGGTCGACTAAGATAGCTACTACCTTTAAGGAAAAGTTCTTGACACGATTAATGTCAAGCACTGATAATATTCTAGCCTTCCAAACTGCGAAGTTTGGTGCTCTGTCCGATCTACCTGGTCTCTTACCCCGTGTAGTGCCATGACGCTCCTCTACTTCCCTCCTGGAAGTTCTTTGTTTGACTCCTCCGAGTCTCTACTTCCTGTTTGGAAGTTCTCTTTTGGACTCCCTCTGAGTCCTTATTTCCCTCTTGGAAATCCTTCTGCCGCTTGTCGAGATGCCCCCTACTTTGATCGTCTTGTGCAACTGCACTGCTGATCCAGGTTCCTCGGCTAGAAACCCTTAGTAACAACTTCTCTGGCCCTGCTCTGTCAGGTACTGTTTTGACTATAGTACCTCGCTAGCTCCACTCTGCAATATTTCTGCAGCCTTCTAGATTCCAGCAACTGCCTCTCTATGAACCGCGTCAGCCCCTCTCTGCCTCACGCTGGCTCTGCGTCACCCCATATGGGTCTGCGTTAGCCCTGGGATGCCCTGTATCATCACTTTGGCCCTCTACGTCAGCAAAGTTGGCCTCTATCAGCCTATATGCAGCTCCCGACTTCTTCTGCATGGTTCTAGCTGGCTCTACGCCACACTTCTTGGCTTCTGCGATGCTAGAAACAACTTCTGTCACCTCGGGACAACTATTTTCAGTTGCTATTGCTCCGCTCGGCTGATGTCTTTTAGTCCTTCTGTGATATGCAATCACGCTCTGATACCATGTTGAATTTTCTAAGTTTTCTTACTTTAGAAACCCTTCATGCACTTTTTCTGATTTATTCCTACCTACTTCTTATTTTTCCTTTAACAAGTTATTTACAAAGTAAATACTAAAAATAAACACCAGTGCATGCTAAACATATTACATATCAGCAACTAAAAGAAACAAGAACAAACACACCACATGACACCATTATTTTTGGACCAATGTCCCCAGAAAAACCCAATGTGGGAAAGCTGGGGCAGCTATCTGAGGGTTTTCTTATTAAGCAATATCAGAGTACAATGCGGGTGCCGAAACTGGCCTACCCAACAAATAATTTCCTTAGTAGCTATACCTCACAGTTTGAGAGAAATCTCCTGGCTGAAACCTCGGAAAATCCTTCCAGCAGTTCCTCGGCACAAGACTGCTCCTGCAACCCCAACATCTACCTAATCTGGACTGCGTCAGCCCCTCTCTGGCCCATGCTGGTCCTACGTCAACCTTTATTGGCTTGCGTTAGCGCTAGTAGCCCCTACATCAGCTTCTTGGGCCTCTGCGTCAGACACGCTGGCCTCTCTGGTGCTCTACGCAGCACTTGGCTACCTCTGCATGGCCTTGCGTGAGCCCTTGCTGGCTCTGCGTCACTCTCCTTGGCTGCTATGTTGCTCTCTTGGAAAAATCTCTGCCTTGTTTGTTTCTCTGTACTTAATTCCCCTCAGATTCTCTCCTGATCACTGATTCTATCTCTCTTAGCAAACCCCACTCTAGAGAATAGAATGACTGATCACTCTGGTGTGTTCTCCAAGTGAACCTCAAGCCTCCTCTTATACTTTTCCTATTGACATCTCAACGGCCAAGATTAAGTCCCTAATCAATGGCTAAGATTATATCTGGCTTGATCCATGTATTTTGGACCAATCTAAGACAGATTCATATTAATACACATTAATATTTTATTTTCCCTAAGTTTAGGCTTAGTGCCTCCATTAAAAATATTAATTATTTTAATATCGCCTTATTTGTTTAGAATCTATCCAAACCCTTTTTGGGTATTGGATATCTCATGTGCCCCAACCTATCCACTAAATTTCGTGTCTAGAGCACATCCGATGCTATCCCAAATCAACATGTAGGAGAATATCCAGGCCAAACAAGATTTGGAAAAAAAAAGTGACTTACTGGATGACAAATTCATTGTTTTTGTTGAAATGGTTCACCATAGGAAATATATAACCAAAGAATCACTACACTACGAGTTGCTCAAGTGACAAGAAGGGAATAATAATGCAGGGAAAGACAATGCGTCTCCCAACCTCGACAAGATGGAGTAGGGAGGTGTCTCAACCGATCAGGTCAATATTGGTGGCGTTCCTGTTGGAGGGTTGCCAGAGATTCCCATCATGGTTGAAGAGGATTAACTCAACTAAGATAAGTCCAAATTTTGGAATTTTTGTCTCATTCTTTATTTATCAACTCGGTGGGCTTGTCAATTGTAATATTTAGTTAAGGATTTCTAGAGTCAATCGAATAGTGGTCTATTAGGGAGCTCCGTTAAGGAGTGCTTCGCCTTAAATTTTGTACATAATGCTAATACTAAGGTCGGTAGGGTGAGATGCATCAGATAGTATAGACCTTCTAATACTAAAATATTTTGTAGATGGTCAAGATTCAATCAAGACGACCATGGTTATTAAATTTGTATGTTTTCCTAAATTCACAAGCATAATATAATTCTATCTTACCTACAAAAAAAACATGGAATACTAACTAGGACTAATTTCAATTCAAAGGAATGTTCAACATAAATGCCACTGGAAATCATCCACACAGATCTATGTGGAATAACTAGTACTCCAACACTACAAGGAGAAAGGTACTTTATGTTATTCATAGATGATAATATTAGAATGTTTTGGGTATTTTTCATTAAATTTAAATGAGAAGTGTTATATTGTTTCAAAAATTTCAAAGCATTAACTGATAATTAAAGTGATTTGAAGATTAAGTGCTTAAGATCAAACAAAGGAAGAGAGTTTACATTAGGAGAATTCAATGAGTTATGTGAAAAACATGGAACCAAAAGACAACTTTATGATGTTAGAACTGCACAACAAAATGGAGTGGTCAAAAGGAAGAACATATATGTACAAGATACTACAAGTACAACATTATTGGAAGCTAAGTTACATGTTAAATTCTGGAAGAATGCAGTTGGAGAAGTAATATACATCATAAATAGGGAACAACTTTGGGTAAACAACGATAAGACTCCATATGGACTATGGAAAGAAAGGATCACTTCTGTGAAACACTTCACAATATTTAGGAGAAAAATCTTTATGAAAATAAATGACAATTCACTAGGAAAGTTAAATTATGGTGTAAATGAATAACTTTTTCTTGGATACTCACTAAGAAGTAAGGCCTACAAATGCTAAAACAATAGAATTTGCAAGGTAGTAGAAATAATTAATGTAAAAATAGATGAGGATCTACCTAAGAAATAAGTAAATATGAAAAATGAAGAAGACCTTATCCTTACAGATCAGGAGGAAGATGTTGCAAAAGAATATCGAAAAGAAGAACTAACATAGATGTTGGCATTATGACTAACATGTTGTCCTTGATGAAAACCTACTTGATGAGTTGTCCTTTGATGGAAACCTACTTGATGAAGATGTCAACAAGATGTGTCTACATGTGACAAAGAGTTTGGTCAAATGCACACAATTAAGAGACAGATGAATGATAAAGATGAAGTTTCAAGGAGTATATGTGGGTTCTATGAAGCAAATCCGCGCACACATGCTTGTATGAAGAAGGAAAGACATGTACAGTTTCCGCACCTTGGTATTCCAAATACGTTGGGTCTTTACCATGGTATTGACCTATGGTATTGAGCCTAGCAATGGATATTTGATCCCATTCAAGAATACCATTGGCGCTAGTATGGTTTTGACTTGTGGTATTGGATAAGGGCTAAGATATATAAGGAGATGAAGATCAAAGTGTTTTGGGTGTTCAAGTGATGAATATTTCATGAATATTTAGATCCAAAGCAAGTGTGAATGTAATGGGTTGATCTAAAACTACGATTTCACCCAAGAATTTGATGGTGGATTAGATCCAATAGATTTGAGATGACAATTTTTGTTATGGGTTGATTTGATCAGTAATGTTAGTGTCTTGACATGTGATTTTTCTGTGTATGCCGAGATCTGGGTATGTATGAAGTTTTGTTATGCAATGAAGGTTTTGTTCCAATAATTGCAGATCTGTACGCAGGTTTGATAACCTGAAAGGTGCATATGCACATGGTTTAATATTGGTAAGTTGTGTATCTATTTAGATATGTACGCAGGTTTAATTCCTAAAAAGTGTGTATACACATGGAAATGTTTTGAGGAAAGAGTTTATATAAGTTATCGTTTTTTTTGAAAAAGATGTTTGATCAGTCTAATCTGTCTTGCAATGTTTTTTTGTCTATCAATGAAGTCTTACTTAATGATCTAGGCTTAATACTGATGTTTGAAGATGAATTGATTTAGGATTGATATTTTGAAAAGTGATGATGCTACTAGTTGTATGTGATTGAAGATCAGTGATGGTTCTATGATTATTTCATAATGATGCAGTGGATATATGTATGACTTAATGTTTATTTCAGAGTGACAATGGTTTAGTTTTAGGGTTTAATCTTTTGAGACCTACACGTGGGTATGCTTCAAGGAAGTCGCGTATACACATGGGTTTGCTACAATAAAGTAGTGTATATATTCTAATAGTTTATTGATCATGAATTTTAGTTGATTGAGTAAGTTGATGGACTATTTTGGTTTAGTATTAGTATTTTGGTTACAATGATCTAACTATTCTGGTTGTTTAATAATAAGTTGATTGATTTGGGTTTTAGTTGATTCAGTTGGGTCAGAGATTGGTTTTTTCTGTTGATGATTGAGTGATTTACTGCAGTGATCAATTTCAGTTTTGATATTTGGTTTTGGACTTAAATGATGATAGTGGGCTCAGTATGAAAATTTAATGAAATGTGGCCTACAAGTTGTGATGTTTTGGTTCAGGTGGATCCAGTGTGAAAATTTATGAAACGTGGTCCACGGTGGTACTGAGGGTTGGAGACTTCACAGAGGGAGTCAAAGCTTATTTCCAGTGGTAGCTCGTAAATCAGATTATGGGGTTGGATCTCCCTTCCAGTGGGTGTCTGTAAACGAGATCAGGGGGTTGGAACTCCCTTCCAGTGGGCGTTGGAGAATGAGAGAAGGTTGTAGCCTTCCGCACGTGGGTGACTGCCCGATGGTATGAGTTTATGCTAGTAAAATATTGTAAGAAGTTTTTCTTTATAATATAAGGAACATAGAGACGACAATAACGGTGGTTTTTTCGCACATTGGGTTTCCACCTAAAAATCCTAGTGTTCATGTGTGTTGATGTGTTTCTTATGTGTGATGGTTTATTATGTTCTTACTTCACATGGTTATTGTTTAATGAGGTATTGATATACTGAATCAAGTTAAACATATGATGAATTAAATGAAAAGTAATTTTACTGGATATACACTAGTTGTATGCATAATAATCATGTACATATGTAGGTTCCCTTCAATAAAGTCGCGTACAGAAATATGGATATGAAATTGAAAATGTTATTATTTTTTAAATACTGATTCACCCCACCCAGTATTTTTCTCAACAATTGGAATCATAGCAAGTCCTTTAGTAGAAGCTTGATCGCTTGAAGGAGATTCGTCAAGATGATGGGAAAGAAGAAGATAACTTGAAGGAGGGTTTCAGAAAGTTGTGATAATGACATATCAGATTCAGTGACAGTTACAGATGTCAGCAAATATTCAAGTTTGGGAGATCCTCGCTTTGTATTGATCAAGAATGAAGAAAATGATAATAAATAATTATCAAGTATGGACTTTTGTTCTAACTAAGATCCATTTCCTTGTCTATGCAATAATGAAAGTAATGGTATTTCAAATGGTGAAGAAGGCGAGTCTGATCAAGAATGTCAATTACTTATGGCATTTGAAGATAGAAGTAGTAACGAGTCTGATGATAATTTCATGGATGCCTTAGAAGAAAAGGATATTTTTATTGAAGAAATATCTCAGCTTACGATTTGTTTAGAAGAAGCTAAATTAGAAGAAGAAACTTTGAAGAAACAAATCATAGAAAAGGAAGAGCATAATGAAAAGCTAGAATGCGAAATAGTAAGTCTAAGGAAAGAACTTGAGAAAGCAAAAAATCTTAATCTTAGATTTTCTAAAGGATCTGAAACGTTAGATGAAATCATCAAAGTTCAATGCTCTCCTCTTATAAAGGTATGTCTTGGATACATTGAAGAAACATCAAATACTATAAATTCTTCTACAAAAACTGGAAGATATCTTAATGCAGTGAAAAGAAGTAGTCAACATCACTCTAGCCTACAACAAAAGAATAGAGGAACAAATACTTCCCGGGTAAAATTTTCTCGGTTCAATCAAAAGGAAAACAAAACTAGTAGATACTATATTCCTAGACACTTCTACTTTAATGGAAAATGCTTCACTTGTCACAATTTTGGTCATAAGGCTACTCAATGTGTCACTTACAAAACTACCATGACTAGAGAAGCAAGAAAACAAAAGAATGAGGTTGGGGTAAATAAATAATATTACAATGCCTTCTCTCATCTTCAATATGAAACTAAATGCTCTTTTTGCATTAAATTTGGGTATAAAGAATCTGAATGCAGGAGCAAAGGATGATCAATACCTTAGGATAAGCAAATGGAAACAACTTATAAGGTATGGAAGAAGAATACCATTGAATATGAGAATTATGGTCTAGCTTTATATGCAGGAGATCAAAAAAACCTGTGGTACATTGATAGTGGATGCTCAAAACACATAAAGGAGATAAAGATAAGTTTATGTCTTTTAATGAAATAAAGAAAGAAAATAACGTAATCTTTGGAAATAATGCACCCACTGCTATCAAAGGAAAATGAACTGTTTTGCTAAAACAAAAGGTTAAATATGGAAATGTTTTATTTGTTGAGGGGTTGAAGCATAACTTGTTAAGTGTTAGCCAGATGTGTGACCAAGGGAATGAAGTTGTTTTCATATCAAAGAATTGTATGGTCTGAAATCTTGATACTGGCAAAACTGTAATAAAAATAACAAGAACTCCAGGCAGTCTAGAACAATATTACTTAAGAAAAGAACAAGAAGGATGGTTATGGCACAAAATATTGGGGCATCTAAGATTCACTAAAATACATAAGTCAAGCAAGCTAGGAGTAGTTTGTGATTATCCCAACATCTCTCTACCAGAAAGTACTATATGTAAATCATGTCAATTGGGTAAGAAAACCAGGGTATAATTCAATGCCAAATAAGGTTTCACAAGTAGGCCCCTTGAACTTATTCATATTTATTTGTGTGGGCCAACGAGGAAAAGGTTACCTAGAGATGAACAATATTATGTATTTTTTATTGATGAATTTACTAGAATACATTGGATTGGTTTATTAAAATATAAATATGGAGCATTTGATAAATTTAAAGTCTTCAAAGCTTTAGTAGAGAATGAGTTAGACATGAAAATAAAAAGTCTCAGATCTGATAGGGGAGGAGAATTCATATCAAACGATTTTTTCAACTTTTGTGAACAACATGGCATCAAGAGGCAACTCTCTATAGCTGAGACTCCTCAACAAAATGGGGTAGTAGAGAGAATGAACAGAACAATTCAACAAATGGCACAGACCATGCTTTATGAGTCTGGGATGCCTCGTATCTTCTGGGGCAAATAAGCACATACAACAATAACTATTCTTAAAAAAGCTCATATACATGTGAACAATGATAAAATGCCTTATGAACTTTGGTACGGTAAACCTCCAACTATTAAGAATTTTAGAGTTTTTGGAAGTAAATGTTACATAAATAATAATGATGATAAACTTGGAAAGTTTGAAGCTAGAGCTAATGAAGGAATTCTCCTTGGATACTCCTCTAGAAGAAAATTATATAAATGTTACAATAAAAGACTTCAAAATATTATTGAATGCACTGTTGTTGTGATTGATGAAGCATCCACATGTATCAAAAAGGAAGCACCAGCAGATGACGAAGATACTCCTACAAAAAGACAAAATATTGTGGAAGAAAGGATCAATGAAGCATCAAATGAAGGAATTGATAGTACAAAAGCACCAGAAAAGACTCCATCAAGATATGTTCAGAAAAATCATCTAGAATCTCAAATTCTAGGTGATAAGGAAACTAGAATACAAACTAGAAGAACTCTTGTTGTAATTGCTAGTCATCTAGCCTTACTATCCACAATTGAACCACAAAATGAAAATCAAGCTAGCAAAGATGAATGTTGGGTTAAGGCTATGAATGAAGAACTTGACCAAATAGAAAATAATCACACATGGGAATTAGTACCTAGACCTCATGATAAGAATGTTATTGGGACAAAATGGGTATTCAAAAATAAATTGAACGAGAATGGAGAAATAATTAGAAATAAAGCAAGAATTGTTTGCAAAGTCTATGCTCAACAAGAAGGAATAGACTTTGAAAAAACATTTGTACCTGTGGCCAGACTTGAAGCCATAAGAGTGTTTCTTTCCTTTTCAATCTTTCATCATTTCAAAGTCGATCAAATGGATGTCAAATCTGTATTTTTAAATGGGGACCTAGAAGAAAAAGTCTATATTGAACAACCTGAAGGGTTCATTCTAGGAAATGATGAAAAACTTGTTTGCAAACTAAAGAAGGAATTATATGGGCTAAAAAAGCCCCTCGTGCATAGTATAATCTCCTTGAAAAGTATCTTCAACAACAAGGCTTCACTAAAGGGTTTGCAGATAGAAACCTATATATAAAGGTGGAGGATGGTAAACTTTTAATTGTTGTTGTTTACGTGGATGCCATCATATTTGGTAGTAATGAATAATCCATGAGTCATAGGTTTGCCTCTGTCATGCAATAAGAATTTGAAATCTCTTTACTTGGTGAACTAACATACTTTCTTGGTTTACAATTACAATAAGCAAAGAATGGCGTCTTTCTCTCAAAACAAAGTACCTCAAGAAAATTATGAAGAAATATGGAATGGAAGATTGTAGACCGGTATGCACACCCATGGTGACAGGATGTAGTCTTAGTTTGCATGATGATTCTCCCACATTCAACCAACCATCATATAGATCCATGATCGGAAGTATACTTTATCTTATAGGAACAAGACAAAATGTCATGCATGTAGTTGGGATTGTTGAAAAATTCCAAGCTAATCCAAAGGAAACTCATCTTCAGACAGTCAAAAGAATATTCAAATATGTACAAGGCACTCAAGACTTTGGTTTATGGCATCTCAAAGATGCAAATCTTACTCTTCATGCTTATATAAATGCAGATTGGGCAGGAAATGTTGGTGATAGAAGAAGCATTAATGGAGGAGAATTCTATATGGGGCCCTGCTTGGTATCATGGTTCAACAAAAAAGAAGAAGCTCAATTTCTTTATCTACTGCAGAAGAAGAATAAGTTGTTGCTTCCTCTTGTTGCACCCAACTTCTATGGATGATGAAAACTCTAAAGGACATTCAAATCAATTGTTCTCTACCCATTTCCATTCTATGTGATAATACAAGTGCTATTATTATTTCGAAAAATCATGTTATGCACTCCAAGACCAAGAATATTCCAATTAAATATCATTTTCTAAGAGAACATGTGCTTGAACAAAAGGTCAAATTGGAAAATGTTCCCTCAAAAGAACAAGTTTCTGACATATTTACAAAACCACTTTCATGTGATGCATTTGAATATCTCAGACGGAAATTAGGAATGGTCTCTGCTTCATCACTATGTTGATCCTTCAAGTTCAAGGGGAGCAATACATATGTGTCTTGATGACGACTCCCATGGTTTTGTTTTGTTTTGTTTTGTTTTGTTTTTTTTTTTTTTTTTTTTTTGTTTGTTTTTTTTGTTTTTTTTTTATTATTATTATATATTCATGGTTTCTTACATTATTGATAGTGCATTTGGTGTAGTAACAATAAACAGGTACATAATGATATTTGGAGACATGGCATACTTCGTCACATATTGATGATGTTAATGAATGATGATACTTTGTCCTTTCTTACTATTGGCTCTCACATATGTTGATTGATGCATGAAAATATATATTGCTATGATTTTATGAACGTGGATTGAGGCTCTTCCTAGTAAGGGAAAGAGAAAGTTGACCTTGATGAGGTCAAGAGGATGAGTTGATAGCTGTGATCTACATGTTGATGCTACATACTTGGTCACATATTGATATGCATGTTTCTGTTGACAAATGCTTATGGTGCAGATCCTATATGGTATATGATGGTTGTTGATGACTATCATGGTCTTATTGAGGCCTTTTGTCTTTATTCTAAATGTCATATCTGTCATTTGATGTAAAGGTCATGTAAAGACCTATGTTGTAATCATTGTCAAAATTAGTCATGTATGGGCTATTGTGGTCAAGTCTTTTTGGGAAAATTATGTAATTTGTAACCCCACTATGATTGGGTGGTTGATGTAATAATGAAGTCAAATATGTAAACCCACTGTGACTGGGCAATTGATGTAAGTTTGAGTCCTTATTGATAGGAAAGTCATCTTAAATTGAATCATAGAGTCATTTACTTCAGTGCACATCCTTCAGAAATTTTAGCATGTGATCAGGAGGAGCATGGTCAACATTCAATGTTCCTACTCAGCAGTTCAGTTCTACAACGATCAAGAGAGAAGCCTTCATTCAGCATTGGTTATCCCTTTTCCCTTGATGTCAAAGGGGGAGAGTAACTTGGTGTTTGAAAATCTTGGTGCATAGTTTGATGTGTTTTAAAGGTATCTATAGGTGGTGGTGACCAAACACCAAAGTAGTTGCCATCAAGTCCAAAGGCGGCGATTGTTGGCATTATGACTAATGTGTTGTCCTTGATGGAAATATACTTGATGAGTTGTCCTTTGATGGAAAACTACTTGATTAAGATGTCAACAAGATGTGTCTACATGTGACACAGAGTTTGGTTAAAGGAACAAAAGTTCAAAGACAGAGGAATCATAAAGATGAAGTTTCAAGAAGTATACACAGGTTTTGTGAAGAAAAGCTATGTACACATGCAGGTATGAAGAAGGAAATGTGCATACAATTTCTGCACCATGGTATTCCAAATACCAAGGGTCTTTACCATGGTATTGACCTATGGTATTGAGCCCAACAACAGATATTTGATCTCGTCCAAGAATACCATTGGCGCTAGTATGGTTTTGAACTGTGGTATTGGATAAGGGCTAAGCTATGTAAGGAGATGGAGATCAAAGTGTTTTGGGTGTGCAAGTGATGAATATTTCATGAATAGTTAAATCCAAAGAAAGTGTGCATGTAATGGGATGTTAATGATTTTCTTGATCTAAAACTACGATTTCACCTGGGAATTTGATGATGGATCATATCCAATAGATTTGAGATGATGATTTTGATTATGGGTTGATTTGATTAGTGATGTTAGTGTCTTGAAGTGTGATTTCTATTTGTATGCCGAGATCTGGGTATGTCTGAAGTTCTATTACTCAGCGAAGGTTTTGTGCCAATAATTGTATATATGCACATGGGTTTCATAACCTAAAAGACACGTACACACATGAGTTTAATATTGGTAAGATGTGTATTTATTTAGATCTGTACGTGGGTTTCATTCCTGAAAAGCGCATATACACGCAAAAATGTTTTTGGGAAAGCACATATATAAGTTAGGGGTTTGTTGAAAAAGAAGTCTAATTAGTCTAATCAGTCTCGTTGTGTTTCTGTTGTATGTCAATGATGTCTTACTTAATGATATGAGATTAATAGTGATATTTGAAGATGAATTAATTGAGGATTGATATGTTGAAAAGTGATTATGCTAATAGTTGTATGTGATTGAAGATCAATGATGGTTCTATGATTATTTCATAATGATGTAGTGGATCTGTGTATGACTCAGCGTTTATTTCAGAGTGATAGTGGTTTAGTTTAAGGGTTTAATCTTTTGAGATCTATACGTGGGTATGCTTAAAGGAAGTCATGTATACACATGGGTTTGCTACAATAAAGTAGCATATATATTCTAATAGTTTATCGATCATGACTTTCAGTTGATTCAATAAGTTGATACACTATTTGGGTTCAATATTAGTATTCTAGTTACAATAATCTATATGTTCTGGTTGTTTGAGAATAAGTTGATTGATTTGGGTTTCAATTGATTCAGTTGCGTTAGAGTTTGGTTATTTCAATTGATTATTGAGTGATTTGTTGCAGTGGTCGATTTTAGTTTTGATATTTGGTTTTGGGATTAAATGATGATAGTGAGTCTAATTTGAAAATTTGATGAAAAATGGCCTACAAGTTGTGATGTTTTGGTTCAGGTGGATCCAATGTGAAAATTTATGAAATGTGGTCCATGGTGGTGCTGAGGGTTGGAGCCTCTAGTGAGGGAATCAAAGCTTCCTTCCAATATTAGTTGGTAAATCATATAAAGGGGTTGGATCTCCCTTCCGGTGGGTGTCGGTAAATGAGATCAGGGGGTTGGAGCTCTCTTCCAGTGGGTGTTGGAGAATGAGAGAAGGTTGTATCCTTCTGCAGGTGTGTGCCTACGTGCTGGTATGAGTTTGTGCTAGTATAAGATTGTAAGAATTTTTTATTTATAATAAAAAGAAGACAAAGACGATTGCAACAATGGTTTTTTCCCATATTGAGTTTCCACCTAAAAATCCTTGTATTCATGTGTGTTGATGTGTTTCTTATGTGTGATGGTTTATTCTATTCTTACTACACATGGTTACTATTTAATTATTGTTTAATGAGGTATTGATACACTAACTCAGGTTAAATAGATGATGAATTAACTGAAAAGTAATTTTACTGGATATATGCTAGTTGTATGCATAACAATCACATACATAAATGGGTTACCTTCACTAAAGTCGCGTACAAAAATCTAGATATGAAATTGATTTTTATTTTTTTTTAAATAATGATTCACCCCCACCCCCAAGTATTTTTCTCAACAATAGACCCCATCTAAGATAACTTTCAAGTTTGTACAAAAGCACCATCCAAAAGATTAGATTATCAAAAATATGGACATAGGAATACAAACACAGAATAATGATAAATACACCAGAGAAGAGTGATTCTTCTTTGTAACCCAAATAGAACAAAAGGATTTTACTCAAGCAAGTAAGGATCAACATTAGATAAATGTGATGGAAGAAGAGATGAACCAGATTGAATAAAATGGAACATTGGAACTTGTACCTGAACCAAAGGACAAAAATATAAATGGAACTAAGTGGGTATTCAAGAACAAAATGAATGAAGATGGAAAGGTTATAAAAAACAAGGCAAGGTTGGTATGAAAAGGGCATACTCAAATTGAAGGGATTGACTTTGAAGAAAATTTTCTCTAGTTTCCATACTATAGGCTATAAGAATGTTTTCAGCATTCACATGTTCGAAAGGCTTCAAAGCCTATCAGATGGATGTATATTCAACCTTTCTAAATTGTGACCTAAAAGAAAAAGTATATGTAGAACAACCTAAAGGTTTTGACTTGTTAGAGAATAAATGCCATGCATGCAAATTAAAGAATTCCCTATATGGATGAAAACAAGCTCCAAGGGCTTGGTGTATTAGATTAGATCACTACCTTCAACAATAAGGATTCAAGTGAGGAGATGCAGGAAGAAAATTATACATGAAAATGGAAGAGGATAACCTGCTAATCACACTTCTATGTGTGGATGATATAACTTTCGGCAGTGACAATGATGAAATGATTCATATATTTTGCTAAGAAATGTTAAAGGAATTTGAAATGTCAATGATTGGAGAGTTTTCCTTCTTCCTTGGACTTCAAGTAACTCAAATCAAAGCTTGAATTTTCATAACACAAACAAAATACCTTAGGGAAATTCTTAAGTAGTTTGGAATGGAAGAATATGCTACCGTAAGTACACATATGATTAGAGGATGTAAGCTAAGTAAGGATGATGAATCTCTTGATATATATGCAACTCTCTACAGATCAAGGATTAGAGGTCTCTTATATCTAAAAACTTCACGACTAGACATCATGTAGGTAGTCGATACGATGGTAAGGTTACAGTAAGCTCGTAAGGAATCTCACATCTAAGTTGTACAAAGGATATTTATATATCTAAAAGGCACCCTTTATTTTGGACTATGGTATCCTAAGAGCACAAATATTACTTTAATGACATACACAGATGTTGATTGGGTAGGGGCTGTTGATGAACGGAAGAGCATCAGTTGAAATGGATTTTTCTTAGGGGATTGTCTTGTTTCTTGGTTGAGTAAGAAACAATCGCCTATATCTCCCTCCACAACTGAGGTTGAATATATAGCAGCAAGAGATTGTTGTCCATAGATTCTATGGATGAAGGAAGCCTTGAAGGGTGTAAAAATGGAAATGAATCAGTCCATCACTATCTTTTGTGACAATACCAACACAATCAGTCTCTCGGAGAAACCAGTCATGCACTAAAAAACGAAGCATTTTCTGATCAAGTACCACTTTATTAGAGAACAAGTGGCTAGCGAAAACATCAAAATGGAATATATCAACACTAAGGAACATATTGTAGACATCTTCACCAAACCTCTGACTTAAGAAACATTTGTGTTGACACCTAATCCTCAGTGATTGGGGAACTGAATGTGAACAGTCATCGAGAAGATGAACTGAACAATCACATTCTTGTATATATTAGATAGCTGGTTAAACGAATAAATGTATTAGTTTTTCTGGAGTTACTCCTAGCCTGACATGGTATCAGAGCACAGGTCCCAGAAATAGTTGTAACTCTTGCTGTCCTGAGAGCTGCTCAGTCATGAGCGCTACTTTGACATTGATTCTCTGGCTCTGCCTCTGCCTGGCCTCACTGCACTATAAGCGTTTTCATTCAAGGCGGTATTGCGCTCTCTGTCTGCCAGAGACTCCGCCCTCATGAGTCATTGATAATGAATGCGCATAAGCGTTGATGCGTTTCTGATTTTGAATTGATATTGAATGCACCTGAGCGTTGAATAATCTGCCCTGACACCGATTTGCAGCCCGTTGCTCTCAGAAACATTCAGGTACATTCCCCTGGTATCATCGAAATTCCTAGGATCAATTTTACGCCAAAGAGACCTCAGTTCTCCTGTGGGCTCATGCGTATTTCTGGGTCTAGAGTCTGTAGTTAGAACTAAACTGGAATTTGCTCTGTACTCATACTGCTTGAAACGGACGTAAGCCTCGGCTCCTCCCCCAAGATGTGCCATTGACTGCAATTGCAATTCGAAGTCCGCCTTGGCTCTGGCCTTTTTTTAAGTCAAATCGTTTTGCAAAGTTTGTCTTCTTCATTGTGGCAGGATTTAAGCATTCCTGTCTACTAATATTTGGAAAGAGTATTTTTTTAGTCTAATGTAAACTTCGCTAAGAAAAAGGATGATCCGGTCGGATGTATAACAATAATTAGATCCCGATTTATGTATGGTATGGTAGCTGGTTTGCGCAGTTTGATTCAGTATTGCGCAGTTTGTTTATGCATGAAGATAACCATATGACTTTAACCTGATTCATCTCAACGTGGAGATGTATTCTTTCTCACTATGAGTCCCGAAAGTTTGAGAATGACAAGAGAGATGATTTTAATGGTGGTGTAATGTTGTGCTATTGATATGTATTTATGATGGCAGTTTTGAGTATTAAGAAGTTTTCAAAGGGTTTATATAAGCAGTTTTCAAAAGCATTCAACGTCATATCAGTCAGAGCATTTTATATATCAAAGCATTTGTGGAGGTGATATAGTGATATTGAACAGTTTTTTTATTTTTGGTAATGCTGTATTGAAGCATAAAGTGATATAATATTTCAATGAAATTCTGATGCCTTCTGTCACACATTAGAGGGATTTGTAGAAAATATAGTGCATAAGGCTATAAGAAAGTTTTTTTTATCAAGCAGAAGTAACCTTTTACAAAATGCATTCAATCATCTCTATGATAGGAATAGTTCTCACTGGCAAGGAGAACTATCCTGACTGGTCCCGGATGGTACAACACACCCTCATTTTCAATGAGCTGTGGAAAGGAGTGTGTGTCAGAGAAGGAGACAGTGACCCAGAAAAGCCTACATCGGACAAAGAGCTCGCCATCTGGGAAAACAAGAACAGCAAAGCGTATGCATTAATAGCAGCGTCTGTAAATAAGGAGGTGAGTCGTCACCTTACAACATGTTCAACTGCCTTTGAAGCTTTACAAAAGCTAAAAGAGCTCTATGACTCACATTCTGCACTTGAAGTCGTCCAACTTATGATTAAACTCTTCACTCTTGAACTGCAAAATAATGACCCTCTTGCTCTTGCATCTGAAATAAAATCTATAGTGCATGATATCAAATCCACTAAAGTTTGAGCTAGATATATCTCTTATTGCTTTTCTCAAGGCACTGTATCCTACATACTCAAATTATCTTGAGTCTTTACAAGCAAATGGAAGGATATAACCTTTGAATCTCTTGTGAAAAAGTTTGCTGAAAGGGAAAAAGACTTTGGGAAGAAGACAGTCCCTGAATCTTCTTAAGAGACTGTATGCATGGCTAATAAAGAAAAATATCCTGCTCAAGATTCTACAAGAGGAAGAGGTGGACGAAGAGGAAGAGGAAGATACTTCAGAGGCAGGGGGGCAGACATTCTCAAGGAGAAAAGGCAGATTTACATTGTATTCGCTGCAAAAGAAATGGATCACATGATGCCTCTACATTCAAGCTACCATGGGACAAAATTGAGTAGAGAAGAAACGAACAGAAAGGTAAAACTGATGATACAGACAAAGGTAAAGCACCTGAATCCGCTCACTATATTGAGGAAAAATGTAACATTGGAGTAAATGAAGATTTGTTTAACACTTCACTTGCTTCCTGGAAAAATGATTGGCTTCTTGATTCAGGCGCAACCTATCACATGACTCATATAAAAGATTTTTTTGAAGATTTCACTGACAATGTTGATGGAGTAGTATACTTTGCAGATCAGTCAAAAATCAAGCCATCAGGGCTTGGCACAATCAGGCTTAAACTGCCTGGTCTCTCAGACTTTCTT